>JABJVR010006758.1:0-12153 GCA_025773905.1 Chitala chitala
ATTTCTTGTCAAATATAATATTGACCAAAACTGTCTTAATATTTCTTCTATAAATATAATAAATTTTTATATATATATATATATATATATATATATATATATATACTAAGCTATGCTTGTGTCATTATTATATGAATAGGTAATATAAATATTAAAAATAAAACAGTAGTATAATGGCGGTAAAACACTTTTGGGTTGTATCTCATGATGTTGGTTCCTCTGTGGCGTTGATCTGATTGCAGTGCAATAAAGCTAATTTTGCACAGTTTAGCAGTACTTTGAGTGTGTCATGGCTTAAACACAAACAAAGGCTACATACCATGATTATGACGAGAAATTACACTGTTTAGGCCCAAATAAATAACAATCTATGCATCATTAAAAAAATATAACAACACAGAACAGCAGGCTGGTTTAATTAGTGCTTTTAAACAATACGACCTCTAAGTTAGCTAGAGATGCTAACAATAAAGGAAAGGCACAGAGATCGGTGAACAAAGACCAAGCCGAGAGCCTGATTCAGACAGAACATTCTATAACATTGTGATTGTGTTTGTGGGTGAGTGTGTGTGAAGTACTGAATATTTATTAGCCAGAGGACAAGACTACCACAGCACCAAAAATAATATTCTGAAGTGCACACACACACACATATTGCCCTGCATCTATATTGATAATAAGTATTAGGTCCTTAGAGGCTGTGTCAGAGTCCATTAGAGCAAACAAATAAAAACATTATGGACCAGCTACAGTTTTCCTCCTAATTTCCTGACTTCACCCTTTCTGTGTGTGTGTGAGCGCATAGCAGTTAGCAGCCTCGGGAGACTGATGTGTGTAAATGTGTGAGGGGAAGATGACTGCCCCTCTGCAGGCCCTCAATGCATTACACACAGACAGAGTGGCACCTTGCACCTTCCCATCAGCCCCTGCTTTTCCCAAACCTCCTCCGCCAAAAAGAGGATGTGGGGCATGACTACAATGCAGTGCTTCGTCTCCTGTATTGGGAGTGTATACCGACTGATCATTCGTGCAAAAGCATCAACGTTTTGAATGGAACATCCAGTAAGAGCTTTTTTGTTAAACTTTCTTACACTCAAGATAAAAGGACAGTACATCACAAAAAAATCTAACTCAAAATCTGCCATATAAGATCCCGTCAAAAATCAATATGAAAAATTCTACATAAGGCTCTGCTAGAATTACGCATCTTTTTTGAGAAGTGCCACTTCGTCTTTGTTCTAAACACCGAACATGTTTAAAAGGCATTACTGTAAGATCTTGGGTTTGCTCAACATTTTTAGTCATACACCTCAATATAAAATTTGAATAGTTTATCTCACTCACACACACACACACACACACACACACACACACACACGTAAAAAATCTGCTTTCAGCAGTGAGATAACATCACATAGTAAATCAAAAAGTTGCACAAAGGGACACAATATCACATTATTAAGAGACCAAATCTAACCAACCATAAATCATAAATTATTCGAAGAACATAACATGGGGGCGTAGATGCTGTCGAGAAAAATGTTCATACTCATCAGTACAAATAAACTGTTTATGTTCTCCAGGTATTACACAAAACACTTATGAAAAGTCTGTGCACTTTTGTACTCACTGTACTGGTTTATTCCTAGATAGTGTTACATAAGTAAGAGGCTAAAACAGTACCAATGCTGGATTTCCCCATAAAGTTGGGTCCTGCCTCTATTTTTCTGCAGCATTCAGCATATCCAGTTACAGTCACCCTCATGCTGTACCGTAGCCCATACCACAAACTCTATGCTGTACCAAAGTCAAACTCCGCACTGTACCAGTCGAACTTCCTGCTGTACCACAGTAAAACTCCATCCTTTACCACAGTCAAACCTCTTGCTGTACCAAAGTCAAACTTAGTGCTGCACCCTAGTCGACTTGACTGCCATGCCTTATTTTGCAGACAGCATGTACAACGACCCTTACAAGCTCTTCTCTTTGCACGTACTATGTCAGTGTTTCCACACCGTGTCGTTTTTGTTCTGGTGCTCACCATAAAGTATTTATCCAAACCATACAGAACGCTGCACAGGGGAACTAAATCTCATTTGCCAGCCTAGTCCTGTATCTGATTGAAATCCTCCTGAATTGTTTAAGCACCCGCTCTGTGCTCTCTGCCTAAGCCAATACACTTGCTAGTAAATTTCTACTGATTTCAAATTAGTCATATTTTACTTTGATGGTGCTTTTTGTACCACCTACTAAAAATGCATGTTTAATGTATGTCATGTTGGAATCATAGAGTGGCCCAAAGAAATCAAACGGATTTGTATGGCGAGCTCTGCTTTTCCCCAAGGCATGCATTTTATCTGTTACTGCAAAAGAACCACACTACTTTCCATGGCATTTTAAGCTCAGCATGCCTAAAGTAACTAAATCTGTAATGTAATGTCCCATTCCTTATAACTGGGAAAATGCTGAAAATGCAAAAAAAAAAAGCATTAAAAATCTATTGCAACATACTGTAGATTTTTTTTGTTCATTCTCAGTGAATCTCTCAGGTTTCACTACTCAAAAAGATGAATCCGATTAATTCTGCTTCCCCCTGTTGACGCCAATGGTTTGTGTAAAAGTCGTCCACCTCCCAGCAAGTTGATCTAGTCCTTACTTGTCACGACACTCAAAAAAAATTTGCACTTTGTGTCAGCCATCTTGGAATAGGTCCAATTTATCAGTCCAAACATAAATTTTAAATTTTCCATTTAAGGCGGCAAAAACATGACTGTAACCAAAGCCAGTCAAACATTCTCGTTTCATTTTTATGTCACTATGGACAGTTGCTCGTAAAATTGATGCCTCCATTCCTTGCACCTCATTCAATGTGTTAACGGACCTTTCATCTTTATTCTAGGAAGGAGGTTGCTTTCACACCTGCACATTCATTTGGATATCTTCCCATAGTGACTTTTCACTGTCGTGGTGGTCAGCGCTGTCGCCTCGCATCTCCAGGCCTGGGGTTTGATTCCCGCCTTGGGTCTGTGTGTGTGGAGTTTGCGTGTTCTCCCTGTGCTTGGTGGGTTTTCTTTGGTTTGCTCCCACAGTCCAAAGACATGCAGGTTAGGTTGACTGGTATTTGAAAATTGCCTGTATTGTGTGAGTGTGCCCTATAGTGGGCTGGCACCATGCCCAGGGTGCACCCTGGCCTGTGCTTCTTGGGATGGGCTCCAGGCTTCCCGTGGCCCTAACTTGGATATGGTGGTATAGTGAATGGATGGACTTAATGTCAGTTTTCAATTTGTTTAGCATTCATAGATGGAAGGAATATAAAAACAATAATACCATACCCAGTTATAAGTTTAAATCTGACCTAAAATATTGTGACCAACAACTGACCTTTATATTAGTTACACAGCTGATAAATGCAAACAATACCTAAAATTTAAGCAAAATGTTATCTATATTTTTCAGTCCCTGCATATCATTTAGACACTGCATTCACAGGTTCAAAGCTGGGTTTTTTATTCATAAAAAATTAGCTTTTGCAGCTGCAAATGTCAGTTTGCAACAGATGTCAAAATGCCAGAGACCCAAAGGACCAAAAGAAGATAAAATAAAAATGCAATTTCTCTGAAATGAAATGGCCATAATTCACAGTCTGTTACAAAGCAGATTTGGAATTCCAGAATTAATTATAAAAGCATGTTGTTGTTAAATAAAATATTTTTACTGATAATCAGCTTGTCCCCTTAAGATGGTGCTGTGATTAAACGTTTATTTGCTTGGCAATTGATGAAACCTTACAGACTTGAACGAAAACGAATGCAATGTTTAAATAAATAAATACCAAGGCTTTTTGAGCGATGTAAATGCCATTTATCCTTGTTACAGCTTTATCTTTGTTCACTGAGCACAAAATGTTCCATTACAACCATGTTTACAATAGCAAAACAACTTAAAAAAGAAAAAGAAAAAAAAAAAACACACCACAAAAGCAGACATGGGTTCTTCATCACAGAAGGACGACTGATATTTCAGCCCAGTGTTGAATTTCATTTCAGTTTAGCACGTCTTAAATTTTGAAATGTGCACAAATAATTTCCCGTCCCCGTCCATGACACCATATTGATTTTTTTTTATCTGCAAATCTTTTCCATAAAGTATTGGCAGAAAACATGTCATATATTCATTGTGACTGTACCCCTCCCCTCAGTCCTCATGTCCAACATCTTTAGAAAACACAACTCTGAGGTCAGAGTCTGCAACAATACAGACAAAGGCAGCCTGCTACCTAGCACAGAGGGAAGAACCTGCTAACTGGCTTTGCCCTCCGAGTTTCCTGAAACACAGTACTATAAAACATACAATTTAAATGTAATAATTTAAAGGTACCAAACCTAAAGAAAAAAAGACTTCTATATATTAAAACCAATAAAACAACGTGTTTTTTGGAGAGCAGGTCAATATGAAACTACGGTGAAACACTTCCTTTCTTTTTCGCCATATTTGTTCATGAAGAAGGTTCCGGGCCAGGACCTTATCCAGAATGATACTACATACTTAGACAGATAACTAAAACGCAATGGTCTGAAAAACCACATTAAGGGAGGTCTTTCTTATTCTTTAACAGCCTCACACATCTCCTCTGCTCTTATTATCAGTCTGCTTCTGCTTCATAGGAAGCCTCGTTACAGACCTGCACTCACATTTGTCTGTCACGTTTGCCCTCACTCGGCACACATCTCGGCCCGATGCTTTGCATCTGTGTTCGCCGGGTTGCCAAGATCCTCCCGTCACTGTAACAGGTAACAACGCAGCAGCGAGCGTCTTTACAAAAAGCAGAGCTCTTGTTTGCAAACTAATGAACATGAATTAACATGTAACCATGAACACAGTTTAAACTGTATTATTTTGTACCAGCCTTAGATTTTCAGATTAACACTTAAATGAAGTGGATTCCTACTAGCTGTGGAAATTGGCGATTTATCACCTATGGGTCTGTCATACTGGTTTTGAGCAAAAACCTTAACCTTAAATGGTCTAGCAAGAAACATTCAGTCTGTAAACATGGAACATTTCAAGTTGCTAAGCAACAAAGTAATAGAAAAGTGTAAAACTGTACATAATTTGAAGTCTTTCTCAATAAATGTCCCTGGTAAGCAACCAAACATTAATGCCGATAACTCACACTAAATTCATATGGCCATTCTGCTCAACAGCTGTTTTAATTTCAAGTCGTTCCTTCTGCAAGAGTGGGTTTTCTCTCTGTACCTGCTCCATTAAAGGCTCATTGGAATGATTTAAGGTCAACAAAATGCACATTAAATCACACAAGCTTTTAATGCGCCAGAAACAACAGATTGAATGGAGCAGAGACCATAGTCTTGGAATTGATTTCCATTCTAACCATATTTATGTTGGGCATACTGAATGGATTAAAAGGAGACCAAAACAGATTCTTTACGAGACACATTTAAATAGGAATGTTCAGGGAATATAAACAGTAATGATGTCATCCACAACACAATAACTTTCATTAGCTAAAGAAAATAAAAAAAAAAAATTAAAACTAAACTACAATTTGCTGACACATTTTGTCTTAATGATGAATGAAAACTCACCCTACTGGCTTTCGAAAGGCCTTTATTAGACAATATCAGACCAAATTATTTCTATTTAATAAATCTTGCCACCAAAACTTAATTAACATGCAGTTAATGTGTAGTTCAGTTGTGATGCAAATTCCTAAACACATTTTCTTTGGATTAGGAAATGTAACCATATCTGCCTCAAGGCATTGTGACATATTTCCATTCATTTGCTAAAATAATAAAGTTCACTTGAAGTTCTACTCAGAAAAGGGAAGCTTCAGAATCACAGTATCAATTTAATCTTCTTTAACAGACTTTCCATTACAGTGGAGATTGTGATAAAGTCGGGCCTGAACATCGTTGAAACGTAAAAACATTGCGTTTTTTGGAAGAAATCGCATGCATCGTAAAATCAGAACTTCGCAAAAGTCAGAACGTCGCCGCCATTCAAACCACCAGTATTATTGTTGAATTGTTACTCGGGTTTTAGGTTATGATTAAATTGTTTAAATTCAGGTCCCGCACTAAAGCAAATACGGGGTCATATGATGGAATATAATCCAATACTTATACTTGTGAACTGAACACAAAAAGCCCATAAATGGTAATGAGACAAAACTAATAGCTTTGAAAAAGGTCAGCACATTAACAAAATATAAGAGTATTACTGAATGTGTTTTCCTGGAGCTTAACTGAGAACTTGCAGCTAACATCCAAGCTTCTGAAAGGCCTGACCTCTTCTCACTTTCCTTGGTAATGGGATAACAACATGAACCTGGGCAGCACAATCATCTGAAGCTGTCAAACGGAAAAGCCCACAGCGCCGTCCAGTCACAGACACCTAAAGGCTCTGCCAATGAAAAGGTCAGAAAGGCTTTCAAGACCGTGCTGGATCATACCTGAGAGGTTTGGCACGTGTTGCATTCAGCACGAAATGAAGAAATGTCTAAGTAACAAAGCAAACCCACAAGAGCTTGACACCATTCCATTATTTGTGTTTGTGGAGATACAATGTAACAAATCTTCAAAATACTAGCATACAGCGAACAGATATCACATAGAAAGGTATATAAAGACAGAGGAAGTCCGGCCTCTGATACAGTAGCTAGGAAATAAATAAGGAAGCATTATGTAGCTATTAATACCTCTTCATAAGTCCGTTTTCAGATCAGCTCCGGATGCCATTTCACGCAGACCACGTCTCCGAGGATAAGCCTCGTTAAGGGGGCAGAATGTGTGAACAACGCGACGAGCAGGTGAGTGGAGCAAGAAAAATATGAATCAAAGCAACTTGGACCTGCCCATTTGTCAGGCGTGTTTTCGTAGCGAGGCGGCAGCGTTGTCGTCAGCGGGAGCTGGGTGGCGGGGATGCCATGCGGAAAGGATCCACCTGAGACTCTATTAAGAGGCGCGCACGGCTCTGACTCACGGTTATAACAACTGAATACACCCCTGAGCCTGTATCAGCCTCCCCCCTCAATTAATTTTCCGACGCGATGAAAAAGATCATTAAACTTCAGGCAAGTCAATTACGCTGCTGCTTTTGTAAAATAATATTGTTCTCCGCTGTTTAAACAGTGATAGAAATGACTCATTAAGCCAGGTGGCCACAAATCAGCCGCTGAGAGGAGCAGGCACGATTTGTATTATCCTCCGCTGCACTCACCTGTTTTCCCAGACACAGGGCTAATCAGAAGGAGGACCAGGATAACTTCGGACCACTGACCGTTCGAACCAACCAATTCTGAGAACAGAACTACAAATGTCTTCTTGCATTAAAATCGTACTTCTTGGAAAAAGAACAGGGGGCACCCAGGGTAAGTCTGAATAGGTGTCTGTAATTTTGAGCCCATGGAGAGATGGAAGAAATGAGGTCTGAAACTCAGGGCTGGTGGACTAACACCATATGCTGTCAATCAACGGGCAGTTTAGCTTACTGTCCATTGGCAACTTTGGTTTCTATTGAGTAAAAAGAGGTGGTGACTGACAGCACACAGTAATACAACCCACCATGGCGGTCAGAGACCAAAGTGTATGTACAATGGCGGGTAGGAAAAAAAGAACGAGCTCTAAGTCCAATTAAACCTGAAAACTAGGAAGCGTGACAACAGTTCTCATCAACATGTTAGAAATTTTTAATCACAAGGATCTGTCAGGTGACACTTCTGCAATTACACCACACACTTCTTTTTTGACATTTTTTGAAAATGTTCAACCTTAGAGAGTGCTACATACATGAAAACAGAGTTGTCACGACACACCTGAATTGAAGAAAAATTTGCTTCACCACACGCTTCGCCACAAATGCTGAAAGAGGAACAAAAGATGAAAAAGCCAATGCACTGTAATTTACAAGAAGATACTTCAATACTTCAGCATTTTACAATGAGACCGGGCTTCCAATACTCAACCACAAACGGTTCAAATAGTCCAACACATGATTTATTACAGCTGATCACAAGTGCTAGCAACTTGGTTCAAAGCTTCTGTTAAATTTAATTATCCATAGACATTATACCTTAATACTGACACACAAAATAAACAGGCATGAATTCAACAACGTAAGGCAATTTGTGAAAATAAGAGAGAATTAATAACATAGATTCTAACATATTCCCCCCCCCCCACTTTCTTTTTCATTACAACACCGAGCTGCTATGAAACAGAAATGCCAACAAACTCACGGAACACCATGTTTCATTTTCCCCCTGAAGACCAAAACCTCAAACAGCAGAATGATGTTTGATTACCTTTTCTGTTCCTGTCAAATGCCCACTACCTCTTTCACAGAACTCTGGCTAATCGATTTCAAGTGTCTGCTATCTGATCATGAACCATGGATCAAATTCAGCTGCTCTTTATGCCTTTTTATGACATTCTGCTAATGACACAAAGGCTGTAATGTATAGCCATTTTCGAAAATAAATTAATAAATAATCTCTATAACCTGAAAATGTTCTACAAGATCTCAGTATTTAGTAACTTCCAACAGGTACTTAAAACCTTGCATTCCATTAATTTTACCACCAAAACCACAAGTACGGTGACTGCTCTCCTTTATAGGAATATGATCAATAAATAATTTCCCTTGGTAAATTATACAACATGGATGTATTTTTCTAATCAAAGAGATGTAACAGTTCTCAGGTATCAGTGTCTGAATGACACCGGCAGTTCTGGACCAAAATATAGAAGTTAAAAACAGCAAAAAGCATGCTGCTACACCTGTATGAAAAGCACCTTACTCTGGGAGACAAAATACCATACAGTATATGTAGAGATGTACACAATATATCATAGTATTCTCCATCTATCAGTTTTTAAAATGTCCTTAGGTTATCGTGTTAATTGTGTGTTATGGACGGCACTATGGGTATCTCAGAGCAGAGCTACCATACAGTTTCTGTTTAACTACAAAACTGGAAGGAGGTGCCAGTAGGTTTATGGCAAGATAAAGGCCCAGACAGACGTACTTCATAGATAACTGAGATGAGGTGAGGTGCAACCTAGCATTCAAGCCCCTGAATTTGAAATGTGCATATTCTGAATACGGGCTGTTGAACACAGTTTAAAAACGCAGTTAAAGGAAGCATTAAAAATGTGGTTAAAAGATCCATCATAGCATGAAAATGCAACAGCAGAGAACGTCTTTGACTTGATCAAAAATAAAGTACACCTTTACTTTTTTGTTTCTTTCTGACTACATTATACCAGTTATGGTTATACAAATTTACAAATGCCAAATTACACACTTGCGAAATGTATTTACAGCATGATCCTGTTTTGGGTACTTCAGAACCTTACAACAGGTGTAGCGTAGGGCCTTCCAAACATGGCATGATGTAGGGGCGTGGCTACAGGTGCACTGGCCCAGCTGAAATTCAGTTTGCCCCTTTAGTGCCCTCCCACCTGTCTGTCATTATTAACTCTAGAAAATAATTACATATCAGTGGCTGGACCAGCCAACCTCCCTCCCCTGCAATTTTTCAAATAGCAGAACTACTCCAGCTCTTACATGCAATAAGAATTTAGAGGAGCATGCACAAGGCAGAAGATATTCAGCACAGAAACAGAAACATGCACGACAGTTTCTCACATACAGCACTACAGAGTCTGTAGCACATACACAGATTCATACCTTCAACATTGCCGTAACAGAGATGTAGGTTTCTACCGCGTGCAGAACAAGCTGGAAATGAGAGGTACAGTTATGTTACAGGGAGAGGAAAGCATGCATCCTATTTCCTATTCCACATGGTCATGTTTCCTCATTAAAATTTACCAAGAATTAACTGACGATAAAGTCTCTATCTAAGATAATAGCTCTGTTTGAGGAAGAAGACTCTGTAGCCAAGGTAACACCTTCCTCCATTTCTGATGGTCATGATGACCAAATGCCGGTGACAGTACACTGCTCATGGAAGCATGTGACTCCAAATGGCCAGGTAGTCTATTAAAACATTTATGTAAATGTCAATGGATCAGTAAGGCATCCCATGACATTTTCGTTTTCTGTAGGACGATAATGACGGTAAGGTGTTAATCGGCACAAGTGCACAAATGCACAGATAAACACTGAATGCACCAGGTGCATAAATATGGCTCGTGCTATAGATAGCTCACGGCGAACAGAAGATGTCGAGGTAATCTAAAATACCATAACCCAAAGCAATACAAAATAAATGCAGTGTCAAAGGTGAGGAAATTTAATGGGAGTTATTAGCAGTGTTATCTCAGTCTCAAACTGACAGTAACACCCACAGGCCACTTAACCTTGAGGGTAATTACCAGCACTATCCAGCATTAAAGACCTGATCTAGAAAAATTGCTCCAAATAAAAATCTTATCAAAACTTGAATGCAACAATAAATCAAATAATCCAAGGACAAATGCAATTAATTAAACTCCTTTCTATTGTTCTGTCAAATTATTTATGAATTAGCTCATACTTTTTTGCTTAGAAATAGACACACAATAATAAAATTATTATTAGATATGCGCTTTGCTTGTGCTCATAGCTGAATCTACAGTGTTTGTGTTAAGGTAATAACACTGAGGGAGGTTCTTCATTTCAGTACTTCACGCAGCTGCCAGACCTTCTTCGGTTAATGAACACTGTAGTATGTTTTATTAACTGGCTTCAACAAGGGACCCAGAGTGTCCTATCTTCTGGATAAAAAAAAAAAAACATTAGCAGCCTGGTGGCTCAATGGGTAGAACATCAGGCTGGGATGCAGAAGTCTGAGTTCAAATCCCAGCACAGCCAGGTGTGTCCTTGAGCAAGACGTTTAGCGCTAGCTCCCTGGGCACCACATGTGGCTAGCAGCCCACTGCTCCCCTCAGGGGGATGGGTTAAATGCAGAGAAGTAACTTCCCTCTAAAAATCTAAAACAATCAAGTAACTTAGATGAAAGTTTCCAGCATACAGACACACACACACAAATATGTATTACAGCAGTGCAAATAACTTTGCACAGATAAGTTCTGTGCACTGCATTTCAACAAAATGCACAAAGCATTCTGATTTCAGCCCTAGCGTTTTTTTCTTCTTTTTAATAAAGAACAACATTGGAAAGTTGTGTTTTGAATCATGTAGTTGAGATAACTGAAGTGTGATTTGAAAACATGCCAGATGAGTTCAGTATAACTAACGCTGCTGCTCTGAGCTGAAAGAAGGAAAGATTCTATTCCTAACAAATTGAGAGTTGAAGGCACAACACTCTAATCATTCTTTTTCAAACTCAACACATTTTTTAAATATCCTTTACCATAAACTCACTGTTGTTACCTGGAATTGAGAACATGCTATTAAAATATATGACTCACTCTCAGTAAACAGCTATAAAAATGTAGATGTGACCCTGTCTTTTGCTAGTGCATGGTTTACTAAAGCCTATTGAATTACACACAAAGGTTTCCACACTACAGCTTTTCCATTAGAACACGATTTTGATGATTTACATGCATTTGTGTGGTACCTAAGACTGCGTGCTTCATGTTCTCGCATTTTTGTCTTCCTCACGCGCTTATCCTCCCGTTTTCCCATAAACTTTCACAAACAATTTTGAAATTGGCTCGCTGAGGAGTATCGCTGTTACTTTAAAACTTTCCTGTCATTACGTTTAATAACATCAAAGAGCTCTGCCGGGCTCCATCAAAGCACTTGCATAATGTCCACATTATTCAAAAAAAGAAAGAAAGAAAGAAAAAAAAACAAAAAAAAATTGCTTTTTGTTGATCTAAGTCTACGCTACGATGGGGGGGGGGCAGAATTTGCTGTTCAATAAATCAGACTATTTAATAAAAAATGTTGCTATATTTACTATAATGTCCATGTCTTATCATCAAAGGGGTGATGATTACTACAATCAGCCATAAGTGATGGCAGACAGCATTTGAGAAATGACCCTGTTCAGCCATAAATAAAGGGAAGAGAACTAGATGGGACCCCTGCGACACAAACCAATCAACAGCATTACCCACTGGTGTCTGACATAATGCCTGGCGCCGGTGGGGGGGCCCCCCCCCCCCCCCCACCCCGGGACCCGGGCGGCGAGGAGGGGGGAAAGGGGTGGGA
>JABJVR010006759.1:0-12153 GCA_025773905.1 Chitala chitala
AATTTTTTTAATTTAAAATTTTAATTTTTTTTTTTTTTTGTTTTTTTTGTTTATTTTTGAACATTTTTTATAAAAAAAATTGTAAATTAATTTTTTTTTTAATTTTTTAATTTTTTTTTAATTTAAATAAATTATTTGTGCTGGGCTATTCGTTAAGGTCTCCATACTTCATTATTAAACCATCTGGTCTTTTTTTTTTTTTTTTTTTTTTTGCTGTCTCTTTTTTTTTTTTTTTAAGGGTAGTGGTATATAACAATGAGTTAAGTCATATTTTTACAATGTTCAAATGAATGCTGTTTGGATGTATTCTTAGAACAGGACTATAGGTTCTTGAAGTTTCACCATGATGAGACTGAAATTCGTTGGCTCCTTCAGACCCCCAAAGGATCCCTAAATGGGTTTCTGTCAGTGTATTTGGGGTCTTTTTTCTGAGGGAACAGGGCTGTTCCTCCTGGTTGTTTGTGCTTTGCCAAAACCAGTCAAAATCAAATGTATATCTCTGCTTAACAGGTACAGTACCTCACATTCTGAATAGTGGGTAAGTGACCGGTTGTGCGTTCACATAGTGGAACTCTTTCTGCAGACACTCAAAATAGTATTGAATGGTGAACGTTTCCTTTGCACATCATTGCTGGGGGCAGGAGGGGCAGGAAATGCCATGAGCTTCCTGTGTTTGAGGACCTCCCCCTCGACTGCGCTGACACCCCTCTAGCTTTCTCCCCTCAACTCTCCTGACAAGTCATCCAGGAGAGCCAGTAATCTAATCAGCCAACAACCCTGAGGTGACGGCTACAGTCCAGTGTGGTCTCTTCCAGAATTTCAGGAACCAACAGCTGACCGTCGTGGTCGACTGGGAATGCTCAAACGGAGCTTTGAAGCGAGACCTTCCGGTGCGCTGCAAACGGGAGACTTGGGACCCTCTCTTTGCCTCTTCCACCCGTCCCCCAGAGATGCTCTTTGAAGCTGCTGCCAGTGTAGGGTCATCACAAAGGCAATGCTAAGTGGCTTAAGTGCTGCTCACTTGACCTTGTTGACACCAGCACAAACAGGATCTTCTAAAATGTAAGGAGATTCGTAGAACTGTTATCTTTTGCAGCGCTCTGACTTTAAACTTGCATAGCTGCAATTAATACAGGATTTTAGCATTGCCGTTTTTCGACTGTTGTTTTTAAAAAGTGAGGTCTGTTTGATGGAGCAAGCAGAACAAGTCGTCAGTGATTATTTAGTCCCTGCGTAGCTGCACAAATTTTAGACTTGCATAGTGTACTGCTGAGTCAGAAGTGGTTGTGATCATAGCACTACTGATATACCTTTGAAGATGTGTTTATGTAACAATTACTGGCAACCATTATGCTGATAAGAGACAATGATTCCCTTTATCTTTGTGCCATTCCTCAGGAATATGTGCAGGGTTCCAGTAGCCTGAGGCCCTGTGGCTAGAAACTCTTGTTAGCTTTCCTGTGACTAAGGGCCAGCAACTTTATGCAAGAAATTAAGCTCCCACCCTAAGGCTTTAGGTGGATGAAGTTGAGGCTAGTTATCCTTGACAGAAATGGATGTAATAACAAAGTTATGTTTTAGGCAAAGTCGTTGCCCGTCTGGTACCTGTTATTCTATTCTCAGTTCCTTGATGCTAACCTGAGCTATTGGCTGAGTAATTCTTGCTTTCAAGGATTAAATAGCTCTGATCCTGCTGTGTAAGATGGTGCAGTAAGACATTAATGTAGGCTCTGTTATTGATGTCTATTAAGAGAAAACATGTGCTTGTCTTGACTGTTGAGTGCATGAGTAATAATGATTCTTAAAGTATGCTTCTAGGACATGGCTGTGATCATGTTGCTGGGCAACGTGAAAGATCACAGCGGCAGCGTGGTGAAGCAAGTCAGGTGCAGCTTCTTCTAGGGGTAATGTGCTTTCAGTGCCTCAGCCTCTATGGAGATCCAGTCTAAGCATCTAATGTGATAGACTAGGGACCCCTGTTGCTGTGTTTGGTCAAGACTGCTTAACATGGTCTCGCCTGGTGTTTTGAGTACTGGGGTTCCACTGTACTCTGCTACACGGTGCTGTGAAGGACATAGACATCATCTTCCTATGAAGGATTGTCCTTCTTTTCTTGAGCTAAGTGGATGAAACTTAACCTCAAACCAATAGTGATTAATGCTAGTCTGTTAGTAAACTCAGAATGTGTCAAAGTGGTTATGAGATGTCTAATGCAATGGTAAAGTAGCAGCAATGTCAGTATTAAGTGTTTCCTGTTTCTACCTGAACAAATACGTTCATACTTATGTGGAGGGTTACTAGACAGCTTGTCAGTCATGTTGTTCCGGCGCATCTCATTACAGCAGCGTTTCACTCTCTGCCCTGTCTCAGTACTTTCAACGCTGACTGACGTCTGAGAAAGCATCTTGCATTTGTTAATTTTACAAAATGAGGAACCATTGTCGAAATAGCTTTGGGGGGTGAGGGATGAATAGTAAAATTTCAGAAGTAAAGTTCAACTGGAACTTGCAAATTAGGAACAAAGTCTGGTTTTGATAGCTATGTTGCAATATCAAAGAGTACTAGAAACATGGGAGCACTACATCAGTCTTTTAAAACAAATTATCAAAAATGTGAGCATAACAGTTTCATCCAAGAACATTTGTAGCTCAAGTCCGTTTGTCTTAAATAATGAAATCAAACTTTGTTTTTGACTCTGGAATTAAAACAGTTGCATCAAAAGGCAAAATAACATGAATCTAATATGTCATTAAAATTTAAATTTTAATTGTCTGTTTTCTGCATTTAGTTTCTGATGGGGGTTTTTTTTTTTTTTTAACTGCCAACAGTGCCAGCATACTGATTGGTGCCCCCAAAGCCAACACCAACCAACCAAATATCACAGAGGGCGGATCTGTGTACTACTGTCCGTGGGGTGTGACCCAAGCATCCTGCAATGTCATAGAATTTGACCCTAATGGTAAGTAAGATTACAAATGCCTTCTGATACAATGTTTTAAATGGCTCATTTAAATTAAATGGCTGCAGTATTGTACTGTAATGTCTTAAATCTAGTGCTCAAATTGTCCATTGTTATCAAACACATAAATTTTGTCATGCATTCTTCCAGTAATTGTACTTCACAGTTCTCAGTTAACAGTCTTTCAGTCAGGCAAGGTTGTGCCCTTATGTGTTGTTGGGTCAGCCTCAGTTCTGTTTTTTATTTTTATTTATTTTTTTTTAAGACCTTTAAAAAAAAATAAATAAAAAGTACCTTTTAAAACACTACTTTTTATCATTGGGCCTTTGAGACAGTAGTAGTTCCTGTTTTGTACTACAAAAGTGCCATGAGATGTGTGTCAGAGTGAGGTTTTCATCTGACTGTGTTAAGCCTGAAATGTAAAACAGACCGTTATGAAGTCATGGATGTGTAATTCACCTGGGGTGAGTTAGAAGATGGGGTTTGGGGAGGGTAGATATAGAAAGTCAGATTGTTGAAACAACAGACGACAGTGTGTGCTTTTGTGTGAGTGGGCTCAAAATGAAGCTTTCCTTCTTGGCGAGTAGTTGACAACAGACAGACATGAATAGAGGAATACAAAGGGAAAAAAACTGTACATTCTACTTAAGGAGTAGGTCATTTAACAACTCTTTAATGGTGCAATCTAGAGCATGTGAGTTTTATAGGGACTTTTAAACGCTGATTTGACTCACAGGCTACATGGTTGTGTGGTGGTTGGCACTGTTGCTTTGCACCTTGATTCTCGTTTGATTCGGGTCTGTGTGCATGGAGTTTGCATGTTCTCCTTGTGCTTGGTGGGTTCTTACCAGGTTCTCTGGTGTCCTCCCGCGGTCCAAAGACATGCTGGTTAGGCTGACTGGTGTTTCCAAACTGCCTCTAGTGTGCGAGTGTGTGCGTGCTTGTGCCCTGTGATCGGTTGGCACCCTGTCCAGTGTGTTTCCCTGCCCTCTACCCTGAGTGTCCTGGAATGGGCTCCAGGCCTCCCGAGACCCTGAATTGGATGAATCGATGTAGCGAATGCATAGATGGATTGAGCTCGCTGAGTGTGTACGCACACATTTTTTTACTTAAATTAATAATCGTTTACAAATCATAGTTAGTTTTTGACAATTTTGTTGGGTGTTAGTGGGTAAAACCGAACACTTAAAATTTGGGAGGGTCAAGAGTGTACTAGGATAGTGATTAATTAGTCACTGACTAAGCCAAACACAGTACTAATGTAGAAATCATATTCAAATGTAAATTAAATTAAAAAACGATAAATTTAAATTAAAAAACGGTAGTGTGTCTGGCAAGCCTGTTGTTATGGGTGCCACTCCATCTTACTCGTCCTCTCTGTTTCCTGAGACTTTACGATGATGTTAAATGCCTTGCCTGCCCATTGAGCTGCCAGCAGACATTGAGACGTCGTTTAGTTTCTTGGTTGTCATTCCTCTAATATTGTGCCCAGTTTTCTCCTCTGACCCGTTCCTTCCCTGTCTCAGCTCTCTCATCCTTTTCTCAGTCTGCCATAGTGCTAGGCTCAGTTAGTCCCTGGGCCCCCTGCATCGTTCCCTACAGAGCAAAGTAAAGCCTCACAGCAGCAACACAATCCCTGTGTAAACTGAGCTGTGGGTCCAACATGAACTGGGCTTCTGACGTCCATAGTAGTGACAGTTGAAACCAAAACGAGCACAACATTGGTCCTGATGGGTGCAAATTGGTAATCCAGTCCAGTAAATCATATGCGGCTTCTGTTTTTGCAGAGACACCTTTAGATTAGATTAGATTAGATTAGATTGAACTTTTTTAGTGATATCTACTTTTTTAGTAACTGATGCAATGCTTACCTTAAGCTCTCTCTGCTTCGTTCCAAACGCCCTGCAGCTGAGTCTGCCGCTGTGGGGATTCCCTTGCGTGAGATCATACGAGGGCATGCACCAGCCAGGAAAAATTGCTTTATGAGCACAAGCAGCACGGTCCTCTCCATGCCAGGACATGGATCTCGTTGCTGTGTTGTAGTCCATTACCAGTGTTTGCGCTCTGTTTGGTGCCATGCTTTATGTCATGAGCACAGATTAGTTTACCATGGTTTGCCAGCTCTGTGTTCTGCAGTGCCTTTCACTTCGTGCCGTCCCACATGCAAGTGCACTAGTCAGGAAAGACTCCCTCTGTCTAGAGAGCGTAAGGAGCTCTGTTTTTTTTGGCAGCCTGAGCTGAGGGCTGGAGTGCAGTTGTGGCAGTGACGATACTGCAGATCTTGTGTAATGTTGTTAGAGGCCCTAATTCCTCCGGTTTTCCGAGCCGGGCACCGGGAATCAAAGCTCCCTGAGAGCGGCAGAGCGTGGTTGGGACGGTTGATTGATAGGTGGCCGACGGGCTGCCCGGCTGAGAGTTTGTTGTGCTTGGAAATGGGTTTCCAGTTGTTTCTGCCAAAGGAGGGGGAGGGGTGAGACATGGGGAGCGGGGCGCTGAGGCCCAGAGACAGAACGTCTCAGGAGGGGGAGGATGATGAGGTAATGTGCTCTTCATGAGATCTTCTGGTCACGCTCTTTTTGCCCCAGACATCGTCTGTAAGAACGTGTACATTATTGCTGGGTTCTGACACCTTTTATGGCGTTTTACGGTTGAGCCACAGAAGAACTACTCCTCTCAGGGGTGCCTTTGGAAAGCGGGGCCTACGAGTTGTCTTGAGCTGCGGACATTTGCGCTTATGAGCAGGGAAATGTATGCTGTTGCGTCTCGTCTTCATGTGGTTACAGTGTGAGAAATGTTCAGGTGAGGTTCATTATACCTCTTCGGTGTTAGGCTCCATCTGTGACTTATTCTGTTACCACACTACTTCCATGGTGTGATGGCCATCTGCCCTGATACCTGCTCTCTGTGCAAAGCAGATATGGCAATGTGAGTTGAATGACCAGGTGGCCACACAGATGCAGGGTCAATGAGGTGCGGACCTCTGCCAGACCTCTACCTGACCTGAGTGTCTTCTGTTACGTTTGAATGAACCTTGACACAAATGGGCTTTGTAGTATTTTGGAACTGTAATACTTGTATTTCCTGTGGTTTTTTTTCTTTTTTCCTCTTTCTTTCCCCCAGCCACTCATTAGTGTGAACTCTGCAAGTGTGGACAACTGACTGCAGGGAAAAGCTACCCCAACAATTCGGCATCTGTTGTTCCATCCAAAATATTTATGTTGATGCTGGCTGCTTTCAAAGCCCCTTTCCCTTTTTTGCTTTGCAGGAGATCGCAAAGAGAAAATCAACGACACATTCACAATGCAAATCGAAAACAAATCCCACCAGTGGTTTGGTGCCACAGTGCGGGCTCATGGCAACACCATCCTGGTAAGGTGAACTTTGAGTATTGGTGGAACTAAATGGAAAGCCAAAGTGAACTGACCTCAAGCAAGGGGAAAAAAGCCTTGTTAGTTCACGACTAACTATGACACATCGTGTCTTCAGACCAGGGGTTCTTAAACGTTTTAATCCTAAAACCCAAATGAAAATGTTAGCACACATTTGAGACCCACAAGTGTAAATATTGCTAATTTCCATTTTATTTAGTAATAGTTTTGCGACCCATCACAAGCAGGTCCGCAATCCAAAATTTAATTTGAAATCATTTAAATTGTATGCATGTAGTTTCTATAATCCTGCATTTCATTGCCTAAACACAAAAATTGTATGATCTGGACATTTGTTAAATGTCATCCTGTTTTTGGGAACCTTACTGAAGACATGGTGCTGAATGTGTCGTAGGCTTGTGCGCCCCTTTATTCCTGGAGAACTAAGCAAGACACCCCGCACTCAGACGCCACGGGCAGCTGCTACCTCTCGGTGGACAACTTCACCAAGTTTGCTGAGTACGCCCCTTGTCGCTCAGGTACAGTGACCGAAGCTGGTGACTGGAGGTGAAGGGATGGGTCAGTTAGCTCTTATGCACCAGAAGATCAGGCTGCCTCTTACAGAGACTTTTCCAAGTAATCTGATCTCCTCTTTATTTTAGAGAAGTATGATGCTGGAGGCCAAGGCTACTGTCAGGGTGGATTCAGTGCAGACTTTACAAAGGTAATGTCCTCTTGAGTAGGACCAGTATACTGGAAAGGTACAGGTAAAATTGCTGTGGATTGTGAAAGGTTTCACTTTTTTTCCCCCTTCCAGAATGGTAAAGTTGTCCTCGGAGGACCCGGCAGCTTCTACTGGCAAGGTAGAACCACAATATACGAGACTAATGTAATTATGCATAAAGATTGTGATGAATAGTCATAGTTGTGTAGAAACAGGTGTTACCAAAAGAACAGACAGCTGGTGACTTTTATTTAAATGAATACCGTGTGCTGTTCTTCCTTTCACAGGACAGCTGTTTTCAGCCACAAAGGAGGAAATTGTAAAGGCCTACTATCCCGACTACTTCCTGCTGTCTGTGACGGGCCAGATCCAAACTGAGCAGGCTCAGGCCAACTACGATGACAGCTACCTTGGTAAAACAACATTTGTCTGTCTTGTGCATTGGTACACCTACCCTGCGCGTGCCTGGCTTCTTGGTCAAGTGACCCACGCCGTTTTGATGCTTCTTTGCAGGCTACTCTGTTGCAGTAGGGGAGTTCACTCAGGACCAAAATGAAGGTGAGTATGAATAGCCCTGATGTTTCTCATGTGAGGGCCCCTCTGCAAGTCCTTGGCTGCTTTTGAGCTGCTGTAGAGCGCTGGAGCTGCGTCTGCAGCTTTTCCACATCTGAATCAGCTCTGAGTTTGTTTTTTCCTGTCTCTGTCTGGCAGATTTCGTGGCCGGTGTTCCAAAAGGAGAGCTGCTCTCTGGCTTCGTAAGGGCCCTCCATACTCCCCCTGTGTTTTTGTGTTTCTTTAGAGGGGGACAGATAAAGGGGCGAATTTAAAACTGATGAAAGTATGAGAGTGAGATGTGGCTTCATTTTGTATAAAGGGTGTGAAGGTACAGCAGTGTGTCATGTATAATAAAGGGGTGGCGAGGCAAAAATGTCCCCCACCCCCTTAGATTTCTGGGATCATGTAACTTAAGCTTGTTTTTGGTTTATGATCACTGTTGACTAGAAAATGGTTGTTAGAAAGTATTTATTTTTATGTTCTCTTTGCTAGGTGACGATTTTTAATGGCAGTAATCTACAAACCCTGCTCAATATCACTGGTGAACAGGTGAATATTTGTTTTTTTTCTTGCCTGACTCTAAGCTCTCAGTGCAGAAGATTTGTGATGTTTAGCTTCAGTTAGAACTTCCATCTTGGAAGTTTTTTTGGTGGGTGTTGGTGGCAGTGGGGAGGGAGGTGATGGTGGACCCGCCCTGGGCAGGGCAGAGCCCGCGTGCCTGCTGCTGATCTTTCTTGGGTGAGAGCATCAGAGAGGGGGCATAGCTGGGATGGTGCCAGAAGCTTGATGTTCCTCTCTTGATCCCTTCCAGATGGGCTCCTATTTTGGGTATGCTGTAGCAGTCACTGACATCAACCATGATGGGTGAGTGGCTAGCTGCTATTGTAGGGCATTGCACAGGGAGGGTTGTGCAGGGAGGGATGTATGAGGGGAGGTGGGGTTGTGCTGCAAAAGGACCTAGTTTTTTCTGAAAATGTCTTTGCACGCTATCAGCATCACTACTGTGACAACCATTTAGAGACCCCCCCCCCCCCCAAACACATTTCTGGACTTGTGCATTGTACTTGCAGCCTGGATGACCTTCTGGTTGGTGCCCCCATGTTTATGGTGAGAGGGTCAGGAGGGCGGCTGGAGGAAGTGGGCCGTGTTTACGTTTACCTGCAGCAGGGCCCCCTCATACTAGAACCTGTCCTTCCACACCTGACTGGAACCCAAGTCTACAGTCGGTTTGGAAGCTCTATTGCTCCTCTAGGAGATCTCAACCAGGATGGGTTTAATGGTGAGGCTCGGGCTTTTTTTTTGGGGTACTGCCTGTGTATATTTTAGTTAAGTGCAAATTAAGTCTGTTGAAGTGCCTTATGCTGTCGAGGTGTTGCCCCCACCCCCCCTCCTCAGATGTAGCCATTAGCTGTCCATTTGGGGGAGAAAACCAACAAGGATTGGTCTTGATCTACAATGGGCATGGTGCTGGACTTAAGGACACACCCTCTCAGGTGCTGGTCGGCCAGTGGGCTTCAAGCAGCTTGTCTGCCAGCTTTGGTGGTGCCCTTCGTGGAAACAAAGATGTGGACATGAATGGCTACCCAGGTAAGGGTGTTTTAGTTGCTTAATGAGCATAATTACATCCTACATGTAATTTTTGGTGATATAATGCTCGTTATCAATGACTAATAACTGATACCTGTTCTTACTAAATATGACATTTGGGTATAAGTATTCATTTGGTAGTTTGTTTATCTCACATTTTGACTTTATTGTAATACAGAAAACCACTTTGCTTAATGTCAAATATACTTTGTATTTTTTTAATTACAGGGGCTAAAAATGTATGCAAAAAAGACCATAAAGTGATTTATTTGCAAGTACTAGGCAACTGCGGTTATTCAAAACAAACCACCACTGTAATTAATGCTATGTAGGCTACTCTGACTCATGAATTTTATTTACCCTTCAGTAAATAGTAATTAGAGCAGTAATGGCAATGACAGGGTTGAAGGTGACGTTAGGACAAGGCTTCCTTACACCAGTGGGTCTCATCACATTTTCTCTGCTGCTCCACTCAGATCTCCTTGTGGGTGCTTTTGGAGCTGATAAAGTGGTGCTCTACAGGTAAGCTGCTCTGAGTGTATTTGAATGCTGGTTTCACACTTTGGCCCCTGCTGCTGAGGCTTAATCACAGCATCGCCTAGGGCAGCGGCGCATGCACAGGATATGGAATCGTGCCTGCCCCGTTAGCCTGTTACCTGCCCTGCTGCAGTGAAACCCGATTCCCAAATGCTGGCCGGGCCTCGCGGGGGGTGTACGCCAATGGCGGGTCACCGGAGAACCCCGACCCGACCTCTGACCACACGGAGTGACTTTCTCTCCTATTTGTTCCTCTCAGGGCTCGTCCCATTGTCACCACCAGTGCCTCTCTCACCATCTCCCCCACCATGATCAACCCCGAGGAGAAGAACTGCTTTGTACCCACCAGGAATGGATCTATGCACTTGTCCTGGTACGTGGACAAGCAGGGGAGAGACTTTGTCTGGTTGGTGCGGATTATCCTTTATACGCTGCCAGCAGGAATTTCTTCCTTGATGCGGCTGTAAAATTTATGGTAGTTGTAACCTGAGAAATACAGAAGAGGAACTTGAGTGTCTCTGCTGATACCCCCCCTCCTCCCCCAGACATGAGAAAAGGGAGGGACATATGACAGGTACTGCTTCAAATAAGAGGGGGAAATAACTTTACAGTCTGTGCACTAGTGTCAGCAGAGTGTGTGCGCAGATTCAAATAGGTGTTATTCATGTTAAATATTGGGAATGTATATGAATATTGTATAGAGTTATGTACTTGAACTCTGTTGTATACTCAGTGAAGTACCAACCTCCTTTTGAGGATTGTGTGTGTGTGTGTGTGTGTGTGTGTGTGTGTGTGTGTGTGTGTGTGTGTGTGTGTGTGTGTTTTGAAAGCTGTTTGTGTTGCCGGGTAACCCAGAATCATAGGGGATGGGGTGTACAGTGGTGTAATCGGGGTGAGGTGCTTTAATAGTTAGTTTGTATGAGATATTTGAGTAATTGTTTACTGCTGAGACACAGCTGGGAAACATCAGACGAAGCAGTGTGTGTCTTTCTTGGCAAAAGCACACACACACACAGGGTGTGCACTTGAATTTTCTGTTTAACCTAATTATAGCTTGGCTAATTGACTGCAATATATTGTGCAGTGGGCGGGTTAATTGACATGACCCATTGAGGCAGCCTGTGAACTAAAGCATGCACACGCTACACCGTGTAGCGTTCTGCCGCTTAAACCCTGGCTGCTGATTTAGTGGGCAGGTGCAGTCAACACGTGATAAAACTTCCCTTTACGACGTATGTTGCATCTGGTTCTGTTTGAAAGTTTTCTCAGAGGGTGGAGGGAGTAGCTGACAGAAGGGAGGCGATGGGGCGTACGTACACCAGCGTGTCTGCTCATGTCCTGTCCTCCGTGTTGTCTGTTTTATCGCAGCGTCAACCTCAGCTTTTGTGTCTCGGCCAGCGGGAAGCACCTGCCCCGTGAGCTCAGTGAGTATGCCATATGCTCCGTTGCACAGCCAGCAGCTCTTCCTGCCTCGTGATTTCTGTCGTAAGGCTTTCATTGCCCTGTAGCAGCACCTTCTTCAGTTAAAAAGCACCATGTAAAGTTTCAAAATGGCGCTATTTTTGGTGAAGCATGGGTAACCGTCATATTTTTTTTTTCTGTGAATCGCAGTTTATCGATTTCACTACTTTCCTTCTGCTTCATCTTTGCCTTTCCTGTATGTCTTCACCTCCTCTGCCCCTTTGCTGCACAGCCTTCATAGCGGAGGTGCAGCTGGACCGGCTGAAGATGAGGCAGAAGGGGGCAGTGCGGAGGGCGCTCTTCCAGGACACGCAGGAGCCCAGCTTGCGCCGCACCCTGCGACTCCATACGGGCTCCCGCGTGTGCCAGGAGGCCAAAGTCTATCTGCGTGTAAGTTTCCTGACTGTACTCTTTGAGAACCACAGAGTATCCAGTTTGACACATGTCACCACTGTGACCCCCTAACTACACCTTACATCTCTCTGTCACCCTGATCTGCAGGCTGAAAAGGAGTTTCGGGATAAACTCTCGTCCATATACGTGGGCTTCAACTTTAGTCTGGACCCACAGGCGGCAGCAGATAAACACGGCCTTCGGCCTATCCTCAGCTACCAGACCACGGATCTCATTGAGCAAAAGGTGAACTTTTGGCCCTAAGACTTCCCATGCCTTTGCCTTGACTTTGCCCAGTAGTGGACCGTGCACAACCCGGGATTTGGAAACATCTTGCCTAGTGGATGCAGATGTTGTTCGTGCTGAAACATGCTGTTCTGCTTATATGTGGGATGACGTCACGTGGTGAATGCTCAGTGCTCGAATAGCCAATGAGTCATCTTTCGTAGGCTGGTGACTTTTATGTCACTGCCCGGGGCCCGGGGAGGGCGTGTGCAGGGGGGGTGGGGGGGGGGTGGGGGGGGGGGGGGCGGCGGTGGTTGGGGGGGGGGGGGGGTGGGGGGGGGGGG
>JABJVR010006760.1:0-12152 GCA_025773905.1 Chitala chitala
CTCAAGCTCCCAGGCCTCTGGTAGAGGACCCAAGCTTGGATGGATAAGACCGCCCGCGGAGGGCGAGGGGACAATTTATATATATATATATACCAATATCCTATTATCTACTAGCATACTAATATACTAAGAAATACTAGTATACTAGATGATATACTAGAAACAAAATACTTGAGAACAGTAATATACAAGATAAAAAACATACTCTGTATATAGTTAGTTTAGATGGTTTGAACACGTGCAGAGGATGGAGTATATAAGGAAAAGAATGCTGAGGATGGAGCTGCCAGACACGGGGAGAAGAGGAAGGCCAAAACGGAGGTTTATGGACGTAGTGAGGGAGGACATGAAAAGAGGTTGAGGTGACAGAGGAAGTTGCAGAGAACTGGTTGGGGTGGACCCCTAGAGGGAGCAGCCGAAAGAGGAAGAAGAAGATATATGTGTAGTTAGTCTACATAAAGCATTTTTAAATTTTTTTTTTTACTTTATTTTATTTTTAAAGTATTTTATTTCTGAAAGCATGATTTACATAATTGCTGAATAGTACATTGTTTTCTTTAGTTTAGTGGGTGACTAAAAGATGATCACACAAACACAAATAAAAGACAAAAGTAAAATTGGTCGAAAATTGAATTGTTCCTTTTCCTTCTAAACCTGATTTAATGCTTATCCAACGTAATAACGTTTCTATTGTTATGTTCTCGCGAGACTACATAACAGCGCGCTTATTAAATCGCGCTGCCTGAGCCGGGAGATAAATCTGTAGGCTGGTGGAGCTTCACTGTGGCAGTGAAAGGGATTTATGGCAGCACAACAAGGTTTGCCCTGCCTTGGCTTTTACAAATTGGGCTGCGTGGAAATAAGGCTTTTCTACTTTAATGTTGAAAGTTTACTGGTTATGGAGGCATGGTGTTGGAAGCGAGAGGTCGTTGATATTCTCCGTTTGATACTATTGCATTTTTGGGTGTTCATAAGTCACGTTTGTCGCAAGCTTTTTTTTTTTTTTTTACTTTCACCGAGAATTAACTGATATCCCCAGAGCAGTTTAACGTTTGCAATTATCTCCATATCAGATTTTCAAAAAGCTCAAACTGTTTAACCGTTTTAAACCTTTCTTCAGATATAAGTAATTTTTTGTGTTAAAAGCCATGTTTTTTCCCAGTTTGTAATAAGGAGCTCGCCTCAAATGATAAGTGTTTGGTGCTGCAGCAGGATGGTTAGAACGCTTAAAAACACCGTAAAGATCCCATGTCTAATATGATAGTATTCCCTTTTTTAATGTGGTTGCACGTTCTTTCAATGAAATCACGAATCCATGGCAGTGCTTCGCATTTTTTGTAACCGCACTAACAATTTGATTTTTCCAGGTAAATATGGAGCCAGGTGAAGCGAGTCCAAATCAGGTTCGTTGATCGTTAATGTCGTAAAAAAAGAAAATGCTGGTTACAATAGACCCACTTGCTTGACTACTGCGGAAAATGGCCGCTTAAATCTTGTCAAATTTAATTGTCGAAGCAAGTAATAACTAGAACAGAATGCGTTTGTACAGAGCGGGCTCCCACCATGGCGCACTGCGGTGATGTTTCCACAGAGCGCCGTAAACAGGCTGGTGAACCTCCCGCTGGTGAGCTCCACGTGGCTCCTGCTCTCTCTCCTCTACGGAAATGCCAAGCAAAACCACCCTCGCGTCAAGTCGCTGTGTGAGGTGGCGGAGACGGGGGTGAAGAGCGTCACTTCAGTGGCAGTCGTAGGCGTGACGCCCCTCGTCAACAAGCTGCAGCCGCAAAGTACGTTCTGGCGTTTGCGATTGCTTTAAGATGTTCAGGTCAACTTTCAATTGCAAAACTTAAGTTGTTGAAAGTAGATGGTAACAGTCGCAGCCCTGAACGTTTCAGAGTGGTGTTGCTTGCCTTTTCAGGATGAGTACGTGGCGCACACGCATTGTCCAGTTCTTGCTGCGTTGCGCAAATTGTGACGGTATATCGCGCTAAAATAATATAGGCTGAATTTAGGGAACGGTACAAACACTCCACTATCTAAACATCTGGATTACAGCAAAGGAATAAGGGATTGCTGAAGACTTGTAAAATTTAAGCAAACCTTGCAGTATACGTTTGCAGCAAACTTTGGGACTGTCTGCACATTATCTTGACAGTTGCTGCTGCAAATCAGCTGGCGTGCAAATGTTTGGATAAGACTGAGAAGGTTTTTCCTGTGCTCCATCGTTCCTTACCTCAGGTACGACATGGGCAACGTTTGTAATTAAACACTCATCTGTTCTGGAAAACTAAGTGAATAAACTATGCATCCTACTGCTTCCTTTTCCTCCTTTGGATGGTTTGCCAGTCCTATGATTGGCTCTAAAGGAGGTAACCTAGAACGAATCCATGTTTTCACAGGTCATTGCCAGTTCTAATTGTGTCCTGACCAAAGCCAGCAGTGCGAAGGATGTAATGGTCAGTGGCACTAAGGGCACTGTGGTGGTGGCAGTGAGCAAGGCAGGCACAGCCCTGCATGATGCTGTGGGGGCGGCCAGGTCTGTGTTGGCTAATGGCATTGGTGTCCTGACAAAGAGCCAGGTAGGCCAGCTTCTCAGCAATGCAGTGAAGACCACCCTGGCTGCATGTGAGACTCTGATGGGTGGGCACCCACCATGCACAGAGGAGGAGCTTGGTGAGGGGAAAGATTGGTGGCTGGCTGTAAATGTTGGTGTTGAGTAAAGAACAGCTGTCATAATGTAGCATCAAATGAGAATATGCATCCATGCTTTATATTGGCATGTCTCCCTGCTTTTAGAGGAATTGCTGAAACTTGTGAATGGGTTGTGGTTTTCTGTGGTAGATTGAATTTGCTTGTTTTTCCTCCAGTGACTTTTCTAAGAAGGATTAAAGGAATTCCTACCATAATGGAACTAAACTGTTGGATACTATGTACAGGAGTAAATGTTACCCTTTTGGGTGGTCTACAGTGATCTTGGTGTACTTAATTTTACTACCTAAACTGTTGACCTCCCCAGGTGAAATTGGATGGCTAGTCCTCCATCACTACTGAGGGGTGTATGTGTATATAGTTTTTGTTGCTATGGGGCAACTGTGTGGAGGTGCTATATAAAGTGAGTTGAATTCCAGAGGAAGTCCCTGATCCTGCTGACAATAAGCCTGGGTGTTTGTTCCTGAGTTCCATCTCCAGGAGACTCCAGAAGAAACCTATGCTTCATTCATCTGAGGTGCAAGACCGTACTAGGGTCAAGGTAGGAGGATGTTGGTGCATGTTTCTTTGAAGTCAGAGCTGTCATGGATGTGTTCCAACTGCATATTCCTTTTCATCAGCAGATGGCAGTGGTGTCTTCCGATGGAGTCGCCTACACACTGCAGACTCTGTGCCTGACCGTGGTCTCTAGTCTTCAAAATGTCAACCAGAACATTCAGACAAAGGTGCTGGGTATGGTCTTCTCTATCACAGAGGTCTGCAGCACTTTGTGGAGGAGCAGTAACCAGGGGGATAGTGCTGGCAGTGTGGAAGTCATCAGAATACGTGCCAGATCCCCTGGAGAGCCTGAAATGCCCCTAACAGCCTGTAAACCTGTATGTGAGATCAGCCCAGCACTGACTGTATCTATATGCAACAGCCAAGTAAGAAGACGTCTTAAAGATTTTGGCTCTGTTAGCCAGACCCCATAACTACTTACCAGGCTAGTATGACTCATTCATTTTTGGATGAATGGTTCTTTTTTGACAAATGATCCTATGATCACCTGAAGTTGACTCCCCCTCCCCTCAATTATGATCACTGTTGAACATAATCTGCACAACAAGGCTTATAATTTTCTATCATCAGCATGACTTTAACCCATGTCTTTTGTACTTGTGTTGGTTATAGTATTGTCTTTAGTTATTTCACATGATTTATCAAATTTTTATATGTAGAATAAAAGCATTTCATGGTGTGAATTGTGACCGTGTGATGTCTGACCTAAACAAAAGTTACTAGACTAGCTACAACTCCTTAGGGTTTTCTTGCTCCCCCACCCAAGTACATTTACCACAGCTTAAACACCCAAGGTATTGATATTCATGGTCTGCATTGGTTCACATG
Source organism: Chitala chitala (assembly GCA_025773905.1). Lineage (NCBI taxonomy): Eukaryota > Metazoa > Chordata > Actinopteri > Osteoglossiformes > Notopteridae > Chitala > Chitala chitala. Next base: position 4,096 of record JABJVR010006760.1, read on the forward strand.
GAAACTTGGAGAAAACAACTGAAAGCAAGTCTTGGCTGTTTTCTGGAGTAACACTTTAGTAGGTGAAGACCATTTTCCCCCCATGGAAATGACTGACATGTGCCTTTAAGGGAATCTCCTTCCTCAAACCTCCCCCACCTTATGTTGGGTTGTTTTTTGCATTGTCATGCTGCACTGAAGAGGAGTGGCTTGTGATCCTCTGGTGTTTTTATTTCAAGCATTGAAACAAGTGTTATTCTCAGCCCTAACACGGGAAGCCCAGTTCAGTCAGACAAGTATGCTGTCCTCTTAGTACTGCTTCACTGTGGCTCTGAAGATTAGCATAATGGCTAAATCTTGTGACATGTGCTAGATGCAGGCATAATGACACCTGAAATTCCACTGTGATACCCTAGGCTCTTATTGCTTACTGTTTAAAAGGACAGTTGGGGTAGTGCACAAGGAAACCCCTAAAGCCAGCAACCCAGAGGGAGACTAGGGAAAGGTTACAACTTGGGTTAACAAACAGGTACAAGCTGGGGCAGTACAATGGGGCTATTTACAACACTGCTGATACTGGGAATGTGCAAATTATCCCCTCAGCAGCTAGCCTGACTGGGGGATAGGCATACCATTACAGTATATTTGGGGGGGGGAAGCTTTTTGTGATGCTATACATGAGACTACTTTGTGTATTGCCCTCATGCTTATGGTGGTTTTGCCTAAGTCGCACCACAGTTTTGTTGCTGTCTGATGCTGCTGAGGTTACATTATTTTGTGAGACTCTGAGTGAGGGTGTGCATGCGGACTTGTGGCTCAGGGGCTTGCATGAATTCGCTAACCGTATAACCTGCTCTGACGTGGAAATTGGATAGATGAATGGATGTATCTGATGCCACACTTAATATAAATCTGCATTATGTCTCTGAAAACAATGCTATGAGAAATGCCATTAAACAGCATACAGTTTAGGTATCACCTGCACTTAAATATTTTAAAACCCTAGCTGCAGTCACAAATCATTTTTGGTATGCTATGTTCCCTTCTATTTCTGTGTGTATACATATATGTAGCCTTTTCCCAAAATTTTTCCAAGCTATTTTAAAAAATAATTCGAATGGGAACATGACTGAATATGTACACTTCCTATGGGACTAAGGCAACGTTTTGTATTTGATAAGAGGTAATGTGTACATTAGAAAAGCAAAGGAAGGACTCATTTTGTACTGTAGTTTGGAGATGGGTCACACATTAACTTGAGGCGCTGACGCATTTTTAATCTTTCTCGTGTGAAAGAAGAGGGGACTCATTATTGAACAACAAAGCGTATCTAATGGGGTTTTATAAGGCGAACGGGTTTTGCACGTATACGGGCTCCTTTGTGTTGCCTTTGCAATTACATTACATCTTTATCAGTCAGTACCTAGTCTACTGTGCTGGAAGGGGTTTTCATACGTTTTAATACTTAATACGGTATTTTGTAGAATCCCTTCAACACATGACAGTTCACTTTCAAAATGCTACGTCACAGTTACGTTTCTCTGGATATTGGTTTGGTTCGTAACGTTATCGAGTGTTTTGATGGCATTTCGGCTGGCCAGTCCAGGAAATGCGAGGAGCTGAAAGTTAAGACGGCCGAACGGATAGAATTGCTAATTAAAAATTTAATGCAGACAAAGAAGCGAGGATCTATTGAAACTGTAAATTCACTGATACGCCAGTTTTGAAATTACGTTATTTTGTTGTTTCAGCAATAACGCGACCGATTTCACTTTGAAAAAACAAGTTAATAAAATTGATTTCACAGTGTATTTATTTGGTTAATAGACGGTAATGACATTTTCTTTAATCTAACAGTAGAAAACACACGATAAATCATAAAATCTAATCCTAAATCCTATCTTCAAAAAATAAATGGTATCATTACAAGCACGATTTCACGTTTCAAAATAGGAATGAATCGTTTTGATTGATTAAAATAGTTCTAACATTTACGTTTTACAATCCATCTTGTTTTATTTTCCAAACTACTGCCATTGTCCCATTAAAAATTTACACCACTAGTAGGAATGATTCAGCTGGAATTCTGTGCCAAGTCAGGAATGTGCCGTCTAAAAGCGATCATTACACGTGTAAGTTTAAAGCGTGTGCATTTCACGTAGAGAACAGACACATTTGCAGTTAATGCAAATAAACATAAATGCAGAATAATATGTTAAATGAAAGACGGCTTTCATTTTGTCTCTGGGCAGGCGTTGACTGCATGGGCTACGCATAAATTCGACGGTGTACTAATTCATTTCTTAGCATGCGATGTACGTAATCTTTCCTGTTCTTGCCTTTGCGTCTTGGTTTTGTCTATGATTCATATCCAGTATGGCCACATAAACATTATTTTTCCTTGCCTCTTTTTAGTAATGAATTACTACAGCCATCCAGTAGTCGGTCACGGCAGTAATGAATAACTGAATGAGAAATCGAAATTTGTCAATGTTAACTGGAAACAAAATCAGCAGTGAAATCATGTAAAACACAACGTCACAACTTTTAAACCTAGGTACTTTTTGATCGGTGTTTGTTTGTGTCTCTCTCTCTCTCTCTCTCACTCTCACACACACACACACACACATACATATATATATATATATATATATATAAAATTAAATACGATACCATAAATCATTGTCTGGTTAACAAAGCGCTCTGTAAGTAAAACATGATTAATTTAAATATAAACTGCACAATGTTACGCACCACCCGCCGGACAGCAACGCAAACATCACTGAAACAGGCGCTCTATGTCATGCACCTATATACAACGTAACTGACATCAAAGCACCGATTTTAATGTCTGGCATGACATTTCACCTGTTGCATCCGGTCCATGTTACCAAAGCTCAGAAGAGAGCAGCAGAAAACCTGACGAAAGAGGCGGAAATTGTATTTTCTGTGAGCGCTCCAGTCATCGCACCCATGGGCGGACCCATTCCGCCTCCAACAGCGGACTCTGCAAAGCTCTGGAGCTGAGAAAAGTAACAAAACAGAAACATGGCGCCTCGCTGCGCTTATACTTAAGGAGAAGAGTGCTGCAAACAAGTGGGTAACAAACTTTACAGCCATCAAAAAAAGTACGTGGGTATATTTTGCACTTCGAGTCATTGTTTTATTATCTGCGTCAGGGGCGGAATATGTCTGGCTAGCGAAAACTGGAAGTTGTCTTCATGTCAACGTTTTCTATACTGGTGTGAGCAGCTGGTAAGTCTTCCTTGTTTAGCTTTTTTGAATATATGAGTACATTTCGATTAACAACACTCGTTTGTTGAGCTTTGTTCACGTTGAACTTAATGGGAAGTGAACGACGCTTAATCGCACGCTTGGGCAGAAAGGGTTTATTGCAGCTTGGACTTGTACGATGGGTTACGGATCGTCTCGTTAAATTGTAACAGTAAGTGCATGAATGTTGATTTACACATTTCAACAAAAGATTAAATAAGGGCAAGTTTATTTCGTGTTCTTTTCATAGCACGCACGACATGCATTGTTCCGTTTAAGAATAGAGTTACATGACCAGTTTCAGTCAGTTGAAACGACGATGCATGTGGTCATCGCGCTGCCAAGCGAACAATGTACCGCTTACATTTATCCATAACAAAAAAACGAAGTGATTTCATGCATTTGAACCCGATCATATAACGCTACGTCTATAGATGCACATCTCTAGTTGTCTACTACGCCACGGCTCTTGAAGAAAAAAAAATCCACTGTGACATAAGATATTCGAGTGGAAACTCAAGTATTTACATATGATCCTACGTTTCCAGAAAAGCATTATTAACCCTTCATGCATAATTTTCTGTTGATACAAAGTGGTGGTATATGGCAACATGGGCTCAATAGCGCCAGGTTAATTGGCATACACGTATTCGTGCTGGATCGCAGTTTTTTTTTACCATTTGCTCTGATTGTAAACAAGCAACATCAGACCTTTGACCATGTCTTCTTTTAATATAATATCACATTGAAACAAAGTGACTGGTTGCAAAACTTGCTGCAGTGTAGTTTAAAATGTACTTTGTGATGCACTAGTGTAAAATTTCAAGTGGTTTTAATGTATACCTTTGGCCCCATTGCGATAATGAGTGTACAGGGAGAAAGTGGATGCTTGGAAAGCAGCCGCTCCAACGACAAAGTTTATTTTGTCAAACACGGACATATTGCCAATTGTAAATAGGCTGCAAACAGTATTTGTTGAAGGACTGCCCCATAAACTAACTTTGTTTTAGCTTGTCTTACACCGCTATGGGACAGGTACACCTGTGGCTTTATCATAGCCTGCAATTAAAAAAAAAAAAAAAAAAACCCTTAATGTAATTTCAAGAGTCTGCTTTTAGCCGCGCCTTGGACGATATAAGTCTATTACAGTAACTAATTAAACTACTTTGAGACTGTTGGGAATTATAAATAGTAGTCCAGTTCTCATCTTGAAGTAAGTCGTATCCTCTTTTTAGAGTAAGCATCTGAAAGCCTCATACACGTGGCAGTCGTCTCCTTAGTGACTGGGTTTTGAGCCCCAGTTGAACATTTCATCACTGTGGTGGCAGGCTTTTCCAGTTGATGCCATCTGACGGACAGATTGACACACACTAACTTTTATTCAGTAAGTTGTGTAAGTGTATAAGGTTGTGTACACACTGTTTCATGTATCATGTACACACTTCAGACAGACCACTTTTTACAGTGATCCTTTTTACCTTTTTCCATCATTTGTTAAACCCACAGTCTTCAGCAGTGCTCAGGGTGTTTTGAGATAACTCGCAACTTTCAGCACTGTACCCTTGTGCATATACTGTGATGGCTGCTATTACTGTATCAATAATGCCCCACCTGGATGAAAGATGTGTACTCTGTGCCACATTGTCTTATCGGGTGTGTGTGTGTGTGTGTGTGTGTGTGTGTGTGTGTGTGTGTGTGTGTGTGTGTGAGCGCGCGCGCGCGTTAGGAGCCCTCGTTTGTGCCAGCAGTGACATGCTAGCCTGATGGGGCTAACGGTTAACATGTTCAGTCCCCTTAACCTTGACATATGAAGTTTCTGTTTTGTTCTTCCTCTGTGTTCTGCCAATGCTGGCGACACGTGATGTGTCCCGTTGTGTGGTTACTCCTAAACAGAAACACTACTCTAATTTTAATAAGCATGCATATGGTTGTTTTAACCGTTTAATTTTTTTTTTCCCAGGAAGTGAAACCCAAACCAGCCCTGCTGAGCTTGTCGTCTGAGTTAAAACCAGTTTTGCGGGTTGAAAAACATGATGAGATTGGCTGTCTTGTGTGTTACTCAAGGACAGGGTGAACAACTTCAGTGCGCTTCACCTAATGTGAATGGGGGCGGGGCTTTGACATTATTCATCTCCCTTCCCTAGGTTATACCACCATATTGTCTTTGTGAAGTTGTGGTTTGGTCAGCTAATGGTGAAAATAACAACATACTGGTGTGTAGGGTCAAACACGCGTCACATGGTCTTCCACTGAGCCGTGTGACACTTTTCCTGTGTGGGAGCCGTGGTCAGATGTGCAAGGCATTTCAAGTTTCTCCTGCATGCAGTTGTCAGAAAGTTAACTATAAACTGTGGTCATGTGATGTGGAGCATGGTGGGTGACTGAATGTACGTTAAGCAGGGTTTGCTTTATTTTATGCTGTATTTGTTTTAACTCATTTGAGAGATTTTGGTAAAACACTCACTGAAAATGCGCTGGGAAAGTAAAGTTTGAAGATCATCTTTGTTTCACTTTTCATTTGTGTGTGACAATGGGGCTTTTAGTTTTTCTCGTAGCTACCAGTACTTTCTGAGGTAGAGCTTTGGAGAACATCTAGAGTAATTAATGTTGTACTTTGAAATTTTTTTTATTTTTATTTTTCATTTTTCAACGCCGTACGTTGTATTGGGTTTTACCCTAATGCAATAGGACTTGTACATGCAAATTCTCAAATGTATAAAATATGGTTGTCGACTGATTCCTTTACCAGTTTAATTTCAGACTTACAATCAGTACTGATAGCTGCTGTTCAGTGGGTGATGTTAATAATTAATTAAATGTAATAACAATTTGCCCTCCAACTGGTTAGAGCGCACAGTGTTTTAATAAGAGTATAGTCTTTTCAGTTTGGTCTAGTTTTCGGTAGCTGTGGAGTATGCTTGGGGAGGGACATAAGATTTTTTTGAAGAGGACATCATCAGTTGACCGAGTTCCACCCAGAATGCCTGCAGGCCTACTTGTTTACATATTTTCTTTGTGTCACTTTTGTGGTCAATTCAGTCTTCAGCTGCGAGTGAGCTGTGTCTTACTCCATGTTTTTAACGGCACACCTGTTCAGAATCCTTAGATGAAACTGTCTGCAAAATAACAGAATCATTGTTTTTGTTGAAGGGTTTTGTCATCAGGCAGTCCCAGAGCTGTACATACTGTATAATCAAAGCAAAACTGTTATGTTGGCACCACTAGGTTTTTTTTCCATGGATTAAAGTTGTGTGGATAATGCAGCCTAATATTTTATGTTGTTGTGTAGGCCTATAGAATGTTCTGCTGCTGTATTAACGTCACAAAGGCGTGTTGTACTAGACGCTGGGGCCTTTTGCTGCTGAAGTGAATACAATAGCGCTAAATGTCATGCATGGACCAGTTTTAAACTTTTTGTGTGAATGTTATCAGCTGGTGAAATGCAGCTTCGGGAAATATCGTGTTTGACTACTATTTGTTGATACTCTTTGTGATGATGAACTAACAGCGACTACTTTCATCGTGTGTGCAGCTTTTGTTTTTATTTTCTGATCCATGTTATCAACTTTCTTTAAGCATTTAAAAGTGATTCTGAATATTTCGTCAATGTTTAACACTTTTTACTGTCTTTGCTTTGCTATTAAACTTAAGAACTTGAAGTTAAGCAGTTTTTTATATTTGATTGATTTCATCTTATGTAATCTTTTTAGGCTGACGTTTCAGTGAACGGTAATTTGAACAAACCCAAGAGTTTTACAGTGATGCAGCTGTGTAACCGAAGGGAATTGATTCACTTCAGTCACTTCCTAGTGGTTTTTATTGTGAACCACCAGGCCTTGTTTTGTGACTTTGTTTCAGTAGCTTATCATTGTTTCCATGGTTGTGTGCGTGCATAGCCGTTTGTGCCTGCGTTTTAATGCGCTGCTGCGGACCTTTGCCGTTCCCTATGAGCTCCCATTCAACCTGTCCAGTGAAACCCTAGCTTCATGATGTCTGAATGATGGCGTCACCTGTGCTACTCTGACATTGTTGTTCCTTTTGTTGTCCTGCAAGCTCTCAGTTTTCTGCTTATGTTCCCTCAGTGCTTGGTTTAGGGATTGTGTCAGCTGACAGTTAAAATTGTGACAGCTAAAGCAATCAAGAGGGCTTGTGTACTCGCCTGCCATAGGAGGCAGTGATTAGTGACACTGTGATGTTTGAAGCTCCTCTTTGCTGTATGTTGAGATCTTTGATCGTTGCCCGTGCAGCCCTTTGTGGGCACGGCTCCTGATGTACACTGGCACAGTTTGTGTCGGCCTGTGGAACTGAGCTTTGTGCTGCGAAGGTGTGTCGTCTGAAAACTCTTGGAGTAGCTTGGGTTTTTACAACTCCACAGACATGAGAGACTGGTACCTCTGTGTTTCTGGTTCTTAAAAATGACTCTGCTGCTTTCTTCGCCAGCGTAGATTTATTTCTGTAGGTATGACTGGTACGGACGTTTATGGACTGCAAAAACAGCAGAACGCTCGTGTCACGGAACGCAGACGTATCGGCACATGAGTCATGTGTGCTGCTTGTGTACTCTGGACGCTATGGTTACTGTTTAGTTTTTAGGTGGTAGTGACAGTGACCCCTATACCAGTTCCAAATGCCAATTTTTTATTTTTATTTTTTCCTTGTGTCTCGCCAATGCTGTCACCAGCTTTGTGTCTGGGGGGGGGGGGGGGGGGGGGGGGGGGGGGGGCGGGGGGGGGGGCGGGGGCGGCCGGGGGGGGGGGGGGGGGGGGGGGGGGGGGGGGGGGGCGGGGGGGCGGGGGGGGGAGGGG
>JABJVR010006762.1:0-12150 GCA_025773905.1 Chitala chitala
GGTGACAGAGGAAGCTGCAGAGAACAGGTTGGTATGGAGAAGGATGATCCGCTGTGGCGACCCCTAAAGGGAGCAGCTGAAAGAGGAAGAAGATTATTATGAAAATAATGTGAATTTCCTAAAAAAAATCATATGATGGTCTTTAAAACTGCTTCTTTATTTATTTACTTTGATGAATCATTTTCAAAATTTATGATTCAAAATAAGTTAACATTATTTCAAAAGTGGTCCTCTGTATTGTGTGTAGCATATACATAATGATATAGAAAAGAATACTACATATGTAAACTTTTATGTAAACTTTGTTTAAACATGTTCATTTGTTTATACAGTACTATATCAAGTAAATATTGTGAAAATGACCAACATCATATTTCATCTCTCTGTAGTACAATTTCAAATGCTTGGTTTTTTGGAAAACTAACAATGTCCTTTTTTCTAATTTGACAGATTTGTCACTTCAAGGGTGCGGAACATCTTGGAGATCACTTACCATGAGATCCTCAGATGTAGCGTCTGTACGGCCCGCTCATGTGTCCTGTGAATTTGAATGGGTGACAGGAGCTAATAAAACCCACAAGCTGCTCTGCACAAAATTTCAGTTCTGAGGTCATATTGCCCAAGACAGTAAATATGACAGTGTTGTCTGTGTTATATATAACATCAGGGTTTTACATACACATAACACTTGTTCATCTGACGTAATTTTAATTTTGCTTTGCATTCAGTGACAAGTGAAGATGCATTGATACTGGTGCTGACAGTTAACAAATGACAGTAGCTGTCATTATGTTCCAGACCACACACTATATATTGTATATATATATATATATATATATATATATATATATATCAAAGTAAAGATACATTGCTTTCAAATCTACTTTCATTTTCACTGAAACAGTAACCCAAATAAATTTTAGTGCTTAATGTATTCCTAGTTTACAATGATTTATTTATTTTTGTATTAATTTGGAAAAAGATTAATGTGAACTAAAATGGCTTTTACATTAAATAAAGTTTGCACACTGATTAAATTGTTACCAGGCAGAAAAGCAGGAAAATAAAGCCATGGGCGGTGTTGCGAACAGGCTTACAACAGGGCAATTATGTTTTTTTAAAATTACAGGCACAACTTAATTAAAAGTATTTTCCAAGGTTGTTCTCGCTGCAGGTCAGTCTCTGACGTATTTCAGCTGGTGCTAATCACATGCATTGGAGTGAGGGCTGTTTCTGTTTTATCCACTGCTCATGTTAAAGTACTAACATTTTTGTAGTAATAAAGAGAAGTACCCATGGAGTTTGGAAGAATGATTTTTTGTTGCCATGGATGCTAGTGTAGTAGCATCTTTATGTCAGTACTTCAAAGTCATTATAAGAATGTTTTTAGGGAATACAGCAAACACATGGAAATTAAAAATGAACAGATGTTTTACTTTCAGCTTCATTCATATTTTTTTCCCAAACAAAATTTTAAAACAGAATTTTTTAAACTTTCTGCTTTATTGGTATGTATGGTGGCTGAATGAGTAGAACATCAGGCTGGGATGCAGAAGGTTCCTGGTTTGAATCTCACCCCAGCTGCCAGGTGTGTCCTTGAGCAAGACACACACAAGCTCATTGTAACATGTATGGAATATGTAAGTTGCTTTGGGTAAAAGTATCTCCTGAATGAGTAAATGTAGAACACAGCACCTTTCATTTTGGAGTAATAATGTATGTACAATGTTTGGAAGTCTATACATTTTTTATTCCAGCAGTACCTTCTTTATTTATTTAATTATTTAATTTAATTAATTTAATTATTTTTTTTTATTTCTGAATAAAAGCCAAGTGTATTGTCAGGACTGCACAGTCCTTGTTTTTTTTTTTTTTTCCCTACCCAGCCTAACCCAGATTTTTCCAGTGTTTAATGAAATGAGTTGCCTTTACTCATTAAAAGCATGTAAAACAATTGCCTTAAAAATTAAAGTTACTTTATTTAGCGAGGTAAAGTGAATTTGGAATTTCATGTTGATTTAAGATGCAATGCCAAAGTGCCAAAGTGTATTACACTTGCACATAAGGAACTAAATGCTTACAGTTTACTTAATAATGTTAGTTAGATGCATAGTAGAGTTACTATGAACCACTGATAATTGCTGTACAGGGTAAATTAATTTTAACTGCGTATGTCTTCTTGACAACACATTTCATGAAGTTAATCAACAAAAAGTTAATCAGCAATCTTACAATTTTTAGTTAAACCTGCTAGACAGTGATCATTATTTGATGAAACCATGCAAACAGTGGGACTGAGTAAGGTATATTTGTGCGATTTGGTGAATTATACATGTTAATTCTGACTGCAACTATTTAGTAAATTCTATTGTCCATACTATATTTGTACTAGGCCCATATCATGGTATACCCATGTGGAATAGAAGGTTGACAACAAAAAATAATTACACACATCTTTAATATTAACCATAAGCAAGATAACATTAAATTTAAAGATTTGCACATCAGAAAAAAAGAATGAAGACATTTCAAAATACAAATGTCAATTTATTTATTTATTAATATCAATGGCGATGTAATGAAAAACATTATCAGTTACAATACCTCCCTCAAGAACAGTTCTGAGACAACATGAACATATCTCATTATAACATGCATGTGAAATGTAAGTCACTTTGGATAGAAGCGTCTGCTAAATTAGTAAATGTAAAATATTGAAGGATGTAATAATAACGTTATTGTTTTTATTCCACGTCTAACTTTAGGATACAAAAGTGTTAATATAAGTATTCTTGAATTAATTATTATAATAATTATGAACACAAATGTAAAATTGGTTTGTAGTTGTCATAAACATGTACAACCATAAGCAAACCCATGGTGGAAAATGGGGGAGAACAGCCTGACAGGCTATGCAAATATCTCAGTCCTTGTCAAGTGTGGACGCAATTTGAAACAATCACACAAAAGGTAGACCTACTTCCAATCTACACTACTAGTAACAGAGACTAAATTGTAATTTACAGGGCTAACAGGAAAACACTAACCTTATCTCCTCCCAGTCAAAAAAGCTCCACTTCACATATTATAGGTCTATCGGGAAAACAAAGACAAGTAATGTTACAACAAACAACAGCAATTTTATAATGAAATTTTGTTTATGGCACTTAAAATTACTCTGACTCTTAGATCACAAATGTAATTTCATCGAATCGTTCAAATCGTTGCTATCATTTATCACCAAACACGTGATAACCAAACATGATATGGCTAAATACCACCAAAAATAAATAGGACCTTTTGTGACCGTTCTGTGTTGTCTTTCCCTTTTAATAAAGACAAAGCAATCATACCCCATCCCAGCCTCATCTATCATGTTGTATAAATAAAATTTAATTTTAAAGCTGTGATATCAAAATTTAAACTTTAAAAAATAAATTTCTTAATGTTTCTTGTGTTTTTCTGATATCAATGATACTGATAAAACATCAGAAGCGCCTTGAGGATGCAATACACACTGTGCACACTTGTAAAATTATACTTTTTCATACCACTTTATGTAATGTTGCTTCACAGTTCATAAAGAAAGTGAAAATATACACGCTTCACGTTTCATCACATAAATGGTGAGGAAGATCATAGTGTAAAATCATGTAAAATCAATTAATTAACCCTCCATATCTGCAGGTTCTGCATCTGAAAATTCAACCAACCGCAGATTGGAAATGTACGTCACATGGATAAATTGTAGATCAGTCTTCGTGGAACCACTGTACATGTTTTTTTTTTAAGTTAATCCAACAGACCCTTTTTTTGGTGTACATAAGTTTTTTATTTAAAATGTTATTCATCAGTTTCTCTGGCTTTCTATTCTGTGGCCTGTGAGTTGTCCATACATATTCAATAACAATAAAATATAATAAGTGGTTATGTGCTATAATGCATACATTAAATATTCTGTGTTTTATGCTATGTTATTGTTTTACATGTCATTAAAGGAAAGCAATCTGTAAGTGCTGAAAGAAAGAAAATGTTGTTGCTAACATGTACTGTGAAAGAAAGAAAAATGTTGTTGCTGACATGTAATACATTTCCTTCTGTACTGAACATGTACGGACTTTTTACCCCTTCATTATTTTCTAAACAGTATAGCATAAAAGCTATTTGCATAGCATTAACATTATTTTAGCTAATCTAGATATTGTTTAACATATACAGGAGGTGTTTATCTTATATTCAAATACTATGCCATTTTATATAAGGGACTTCAGCATTTGCAAGTTTTTGTATCTCTGGGGGGTCCTGGAACCAATCCCCAGTGAATAAGGAACGTAAAGTGTATAACTGTAAATGTAATAATTAGTAAGCTGCAAAACTACAAAAGTTTTTTTTTATAAAGTATAAAAATCGGTAGCATATTGTGTTGTATAACAGTATTGAAATACTGTAGCAGCACCTACTGTACATAAGTACTGTAAATACATAACTGTTACTCTTCTAGTCCATCAGGAATGTTAGAGATGATCATGTTGATGTTAATGTATTCTCAAACTTGTTCGATCATGCTGAGGCCAGCCAGAGGTGCAAAAAGACATAACCATTAGCTACTAAACATAATTCCATTGTTTCAAAAACAGGCTGGCTGTCCTTCATTTATTATTTAACGTAAAATTGTAGACAACTAACTATCGATGTAATGCTAAGCATTACTTTGAGTTAAATAGATTCACAGGGGTATAAATGCTTATTTCATGCTATTATGCTCTGGTAGGTTGTTGCAAGTTAGAATTAGATTTTCAAAAATCAAGCAAATTAAATTACTACTTGCATATGAATTTGGGTAACTTTGCATGCATGAACTGATGCTCAAATGAATGCATTCGTATCGTTTTTATCTACCAAACTATTAAGGCACAATGTTTATACATAGATGTATAGTGTGCATGTTTATACAGTAGGAGGCCTGATCATTTGAAGTGAAATCTGCTGTTAAATAAGTACATAGTAATTTATTTATTTTAATATTTATTATTATTTTTAAAATTAATTTATTATTTTTTTCTGAGCAAGTACCTGTTCTAACCAGTAACTGATTAAAAATTGTAAATTTAAGTAAAGTCAAATAATATTTCACGTAGGTGTAGGTGTTTGTGGTGAGCTCAAAAAACATCACAAAACAACAGCAAGTGGAGAAAACACTGATGTGCAATTATTGGCAGGAATAGTAAAGTCGTTCATTAAATATATCATTAGGACAAAATTATACTCTGAGGTTCTGAGATCTGAGTTAGGGGCAGGGTACAATGAAACATACATTTTATCATTTGTAAAGTGTAACATTAAATAATAAGTGCTTATTTCTCATACACTCCAATCACACACCTAATAAGACTGGTAATATACATCCACAAGACTCTTTTTTTCATAAAACTTGGCATTAATGTAAAGTTTCCTTTGGCGTGAAGCTTCTCGCATTATCTTTGCATTGCTGTATACCTAGCAATTTATTTATGTATTTATTTATTAAATTACTGAACTGGGTCCTCAGGTTTACAGAAGTCATGTTTTCCATTTATTTATTTACTGTTCAACAAGTGCCTTGTGAGTAGATAGAATTCACTTTTGATTTACTAGACTGAAAATCACTCAAAGCAAAACTGACTTCATTCTCAAAGAAGTGATTAACAGAGATCTAATAAAGCAGCCTTAGGAAAAAGAGGAAAATGTGCACAGGGCCATGTTTTAACAGTTTTGACAGAAAACACACCTTGTTAAATCATGCTAACATCTCCCACAGCACAATGTGAACCAGCAGTGACCTAGTTTACACACACTCGCAGACACACACAAACACACACACACACACACACCTCTATTGTCTCCTTTTGGCAAGAAAGGAGACACTTCCTCCTGCTGAAGTGTAGAGCCAGTTTAGAGCAGGGGAGCTCAGGGTACCTTTACTTCTTATCTTGTGTTAGGTCTGCGATGGTGTTCACCGCTATCTTCCCTTTGGTCTTCAAAGCACACCAAGTTCAGGCATCCAGGTCTATTCACCGATTGATAGTCTATCTTAGGTTTCTCCCCTCTTCCTATCGTCTCGCTTATTGCAAATCATTTGACTCTACTGTCAAGACGTGGCTCGATCAAACTCCATCTGATGAGATGCCCTTTGCCACGGTACACTCGAATGACCCACAGCCAGGAAAGAGGCGAGACGTCTGCACACATGGAATTTCTCCCGCAGACAGCACCCACAAATCCAGAGCTTGTGAAATTCCCAAGAAAGCAGCTATGCAAGCGGTATCTGAGGCTCAGTTGCCTGTAAGACGGCGTTACAGGATTAGGAACCAGAAGATTCAAGGTGAATTTATGCCTCCACTGTCTCACTCTGTGTCTCACAAGCAAAAGGGTAAACAATTAAATTATGTCGTCTTTGGTTTATTTTGTCCTAATCTCTGTGGGAGCATAATAGCTTCATTATTGACGCTGCAGGGTGAAAAAGTCAATAGAAATCTGACTTGCAGAGCAGGTTAGCCGGTCGGTATAATGGTCTCATTTGGAATGCATTTTAGATGGTTTGCCCCAAATCTCTTGTTAATGCATCAGCGTATAATAAAGCTGACATCCACTGGCTGAAACCTGATGGACAATAATAATGTTCCCACTGTTCTCCTCTCAGCATAATCCAATCAATGTCAGGTAATTGCAGCCTAATGCTGACCTTAACTTGAAACAGGCACCTAGGCATTTGTGCCAAAAGACATAAGGGCCTTTTGTTGCACACAATTGTGGGAATTGAACAGTGTTCCTCCACTGCATGTACCAGTGAAGGGAAACAAAACATTCTAATAAATCTCTAAGTCGTGTCAGGACCTTCCCTATGGCTTGTAAACTTGCAGCATCCTTAACATGCTGTGTGTGACATAAGCATGTGGAATTCAAGATGAAATGTGAACACCTTTCTCCTGTCACACTCTGAAAGAAAAGCCCATGTAATTGTGAAAGCTATGGTGTATATGCATGGATCCTGCATCAGAAACGGGTTGCCTTGGCCAGGATTTAGATGTGGCTGGAGCTTGCAGATATAACGTAATGTACTGGAGGGACAATTTTACTAGTGAGTTTTCCATGCAGTGAGGTCAAATGCAGACACTCGGTTAATTTTACTAGCTAGAGTACAACGCACCGTTCTGGAAGTCTGGTTGGCAAGACTGCTCTATCAATCACCCATGACCCAGATAAGCTCTCAGTGGTTTGCTGTCTATGACTCTAGTTTAAAAAATGTACCAAGACACACACACACATAAATTTTATTATATTCTACAATATGTCCCTGTGGTGTATTACATGAATTTCCTTATAAAGGTACACAGCATATAGTTCTGTAACTGTAAGCAGATGAGTCTGCATTCTTAATCAGCGGGTATGTAATTTAAATGCCAACAGTGCAATTACCTATGATGTTGTTATTTCTTTTGGTAGATCAGAGTGTTGATAGCTCACTTGACATGCACAAGCGTAACAGTTCAAATGTAAACAAAAAGGCATGAAGGGCCATTACAAAATATATGCCTTACACATGACTCAGACTGTCATGTTTCTTATGAATGTGGACTCCAGACATATTTAGGCTTTGAGCAGCCTGCTTTTAAATACTACCACAGGCAGTTAAGATGAAGGGCATTGAAGGTTTCTTTCTGTGGATTGGTAAACATGCTCACTGCTTCAGCAGAATGAATTTGGCAAACATGGGGAGGGTCTGAGATTATGCTTTTAGCTCAACAGACCTTGAAAGTTTACAACAGAAAGAGAAGCTGCCAAATGTTCATAAATAGTGAGCATAAAGTAAATATTATAATGTTTAGTAACTGAGTCCGTGCTACGCAGATTTCTTATAATCCCCTATTTTGTGAAAAACGTAATAGATAAACACATTGAAATATCAGCATTCATAGCTACTAATGTAAGTGCAATTTTTCTTTTACATCTTTATATTTATTTATTAATTTCCTTAATAAGTGACTCATTGTTTGAATTTATAGCACAACATCATTGTATTCTCATTTTTTATTGGTCAAGCATTGATTACAATAATAAGCCCCATGGTTATGACAAATAATGCTGTCTGGAAGGAAAATTACATATGAATGTGCTTCTTTTAATCCATAATTTTTCTTGTAATATTGCAGCAAATTGTGAAGAGTAACTTTTTTTCATGTTTTTTCTTAAAATGCAACTTTCCATTGATGGTGAAAATCAGCGTATCTTAATTGATATGCTTAGATTTAATTCAAAGTTAAGTTCGTTTCAATTAATAGCTGATGCTATTTTAGTGATTTTTTATTTTTTTTTGGTATCAAAATTAATCCCACACAAAAGGATTAGCAGGCTAAACTAAAGACCCCAGTCTCCA
This sequence comes from Chitala chitala, assembly GCA_025773905.1. Lineage (NCBI taxonomy): Eukaryota > Metazoa > Chordata > Actinopteri > Osteoglossiformes > Notopteridae > Chitala > Chitala chitala. The sequence goes on from JABJVR010006762.1 coordinate 8,414, forward strand.
GAATAATTCTAGGAATTAACAGATTTCTTGTCCTGACTCCAGCATTGTCCTTGCAGTGGAGCCTCCCCAACTCAGTGTTCTCCAGATTCAGAATGATATCACTGTTTAGCTATAATTTCTGCTTTGATTGATATTACTGTTGACAAGCTTGGGCTGTAAACCTTAGCTTGCAGATTTACTGAGTTACTTTGCACACTTTAATATCAAAGCTAATTAAGTTATACGTCACTTCTGGGGTGATCTTGCTGCTCATTAGTAAAGGAATTTAACACGGGTATGTTCAAACAAAAACGACAATAATTTCCTGAAACGGAAATGATGGAAAACCCAGAAACAGTGAGCATTCTCTGTCGCACGGAAGTCAGCCAATAGGCTCACCGGCTGGTTTTACAGCTCAGGACCAAGAGTGTCGTTATATGTCTGCTCCCCAGCTTGTGTTCTAACAGTACATGAGGGGCTGTGCTTTTTATGGGATGGTGGGTGCACTAGCGGCCTGATTAATCTGTAGATCTATACGTGCTTATTGCTAAAAGGCTACGCACTAAGATCAAGCCTGTTCACAGTTGCTATAGCAATTTACAGGGACTAACTGGTTTGGGTCAACATTGCGCAATGTTAATAATAAAAATCGTGTTGGATAAGACCTATTGTTATTGGCATGTTGCCACATTATAATTGAGATAAATCACCAAGTAGTGTGTAGTTATATGAGAATAATCCATTCCGGGGTGGGTCCACTTATTGTCATGGCCGCATCTCATCGCCCTGTCATGGATTATTTTGTTATTATGTCTGACACACGATGACTCAAAACAGCAGCACATTCTTAACATTGCCTTTCCAGATTGCACAATGGAGAAATCATAATTTTTTAATGTGATATATTGTGTATTATAAATGCCTGGCCCGACCTGCTTCGGTCGTTACAACATTGTTTGGCCCCTCTGTGTGCCCTGCACTCTTACTCATTCCTGAATAATTCTTCTCCATCTTATCTTGCCCTTTCTGTTTTCCCTCGTGTCTGACCAGCCGCAAAAACCTTCACACTGGTGTAAATTAATTGTGTTTGAAGTATACCTTTGAGGAGTGTTTAGAATGCACAGGCAAGTATGGTCAACCTTGCTCTTCCCATGCAGTAATAATGGCCTATTCTAGTACATATTAGAACTGTAGAATAGAATAATAACAGTATGTAATTTTGTGGATTTATTAATTCAGAAATGTAGAGTGTATCAACTTTCTTGTTTTCTCATCAGGACATGATGTACAAAGAAGACGCAGACCCCTTGGATGGATAACTACAGTTAGACCTCAGCTGTCAGTATCAATTTGACTTGGGTTGATAGAGGTAAACCGACACAAACCAAACCCATTTTTTAAGTGGTAGTATAAGGTCTGATATCACTGATCGCTGCAGAAAATAAACCACCCACTCATTTATTTATTTACTGCTATTTGTCCAGCAAGAGAACATTCCAGAATTTATGTGGGTGTTGTCCGTTTTTTACTGTCTTCTGTCCCGCATTTATTTTAAAAGCTTAGGCTTAAGTCTTCTTCGGTTTGTCTGCCTGAGACAACAGGGGGAGAGATATCAGGTTGTGTGATCCAACGTGAGCTTGACACACTGCCCCATGGCGGCGTGCTCTCCCACCCCGGGAGCCTGTGCATCCTGAGCCCCACCCATCAGAGCAGTGCTCGCTGCCTGGTGGCCAGTGGTGTCGTGGGAGCCCTGCCTGCGTCCTCACCGCTCGCTTCCCCTTTTCCTGAGGCTCCCACTGAGCCACTGTGCTCTGCTGCCCTCCACCATATTGCTATTCTGGCATTTGCTTGACATTTACATGCCTGGGAAAGGTGTGGGCGGGAGAGCGCAATTTAAACTGCCTTCTTTCTGGAATATTCTATTTGTTTATTTATGTATTTATTCAAACAGTTATTGACCTGTCGTTGTTTCACATGGGCATTGTATTCCTTTACATGTATACAAATACAGTATGTAATATCATACAGCTTTACATACTCATATATAATACATATATAGTGTAATTATATTGCATATAATTACATGTGGCTGAGAAGTTTAAATTCTACTTTCACGCCATGAACTCACTGTTATTTTGAAATGTGTAGTGCCATTATGCTATTGTATACCATCATTTTATTCACAGCAACATCCTGTTACAAGCTCAGGAAAGAACCTCAAGCATAACAGGAACAAATTCTTACATAAAAACCGACACGCACATCAACGTGTACGCAATCGCAAATGTGAGTTTCGCTCTCAGGAGAGGAATAGTTCAACAGCAGCAGCATAATTAATATCATAATTACCATAAATAATACTGTCTTGGGTGCACAGACAAAAAAAACACACAGCACTTTGCATGACTTCAGGTTCAAGACTTATATGTAACTGAGACTATTAACAATTCACACACAAACACACACACACACACAAATAATTAACGCACTTATATTGCCAATTCACACACACATATGTTCACCTATAAGTTAGGCACCAAGCTTGCTGATTTGTGTGTGAATTTTTTATATCCATTAAAGTAATTAACTTATTTTTACATTATCTGTATTCATATTGCTATTTACATTATATAACTACTCCACGTATGTGTCTTTTTGAAAAACGCTTACTCATAGGTTCAGAGCAGAGTTTTTAAGCCTTTTCATAGGTTCCACAAAGCGGTGGGTGGAAAGCAGAAAGGGCAGAAGGTGGTCCACAATGTTCTGGGTGCAGAGCAGAGAATGGTGAAGGTGGTCCACAATGTTCTGGGTGCAGAGCAGAGAATGGTGAAGGTGGTCCAGAGAGTGGTGGGTAGAGAGCAGGGAGGTGAAGGTGGTCCACATAGTGATGGGTGCAGATTAGAAAGCTCCAAACACCATCTCACAGGTGTGAGCACTCATGGTTGGTGACTGCTACACATGTCCAGCAGCTGTAGAGTGTGAAAAATTAGAAGCAAATGGTGGAAGACGAAAAGAAGTACAGTATGGTTGCGAGGTGATATTGGCTCTTATTAAATGGAACTCTCAAGCTGTTATTAACAAAAAAAGGTTCAGCCATTTGGAATGCGCTGCTAAAATATTATGTCAGCTGTTCCCTGCTGAAGGTGGAACATGACAGTTTCTATTCAGCATTGCAAACATTCTATGGACTGTGACTTTCCACTAATGAAATATTGACAAGGCTCTATTGCTAAAGTTTTTTTTTTCTTAATGATTGAAATGCCTATAAAGACAGTCACCATAAAACAAATGGGAGGTTATAGTTTCAATAATACAAGCAAAGAGTTAATTTTAAAAGATATAGCTAATAACAGAGGAATGCGGTTTTTGAAATGCTCTGATTTGTTTTCCTATGTACATTTAGCTGTCAGTATGCAAATTGCAGCAAGGGAGACTGTTGGATATTACCCTTTTTGTCAAAATAAATCAGACTTCATTATGAGGTTTTAATTATGTAAAAACCACCCAAATTATTTCAATCTGAAAAAGGTGCAGCTGTTTTGACAATGATATTGAATGAACTTTCCAGTTAAGGTATTCGATTTGCAAAAAATAACCAGAAACGCATGCTGCAGGAGCTGACGTTGGAACCTGAAGAAATCAAGAGTAGCTGAAAAGTGCATATGTTATATTTTCCACTGACCTCCAGTTTTAATGGGGGGGGGGGGGGGGGGTTTGTTTTGGATGCAGAAATTTAAAATTAGTTTTTAATAAAATGC
>JABJVR010006764.1:0-12150 GCA_025773905.1 Chitala chitala
ACACACACACACACACACACACACACACACACACAAACACACACACACACACACACACACACACACACACACACACAAACACATCCTATTTGCACACCTACATCCTGAAATGCACATTTCTGCTGCTACCATGATGCATCAATGTACATTTAAATTATTATATTTATTGTGTATAGTTGTACATACTTGTGAGTACTGTAAATGTGTATGTTTTTCTCACAATTTAAACTCCTTTTTATTTTATTGTGTACATTGGTTCTGCCAGACTCACAGAGTAAGAATTTCATTCTGCAGTGCAACTGCTTGTTTTACTGTGCACAGGGCAATAAACCTGATACTAATTTTGATAACTTGGTGTATGTTTTACAATTGTTTGAAAATGTCAATGATAACATTAGTACATTAAAGCAAGATATGTACTTACGAAGTTAGAAATAACTTCTCAGGTAGAGAAGGCAGATTAAATTCAGGGATATTCAAGTTGGTCACGTAGGGAATATCTGCAGCAGCCTTATTTACCCAGATGTGACCTGCCTATAGAGACAATTTTATCTTCTCTTTGTTTTAGAGTTTTATGTTACATAAATTACTGCTTCTATTTAACCACATTTAATTGGAGTTGATAAATATTTGTTTACCTCAAAAGATTTGTAAATAATATGACGCAGTTTCATGTCAGTCTTAGCCACCTTCTGATCCAAAATGTCATTAAGGATGTTTTGGAAATCTTGAACGTCAGGGATGAGTTTCCATATTTCAGAGTTCACATCAGACTTAAGTTCAATCTCCGCTCTGTTAACGTCTGGATATATAGAGGACAAAAATTTTCTACACAATTAGCTTCACATGACTCTATAAATACACCTCAAAATGTGAATATAAAAATCATCCTTTCATCTTAACACTTTCATTACAATGAAAAACATATGATGCTTCTTCCACATTCAGTACATACAAACACACACACACACACACACACACACACACACACACACACACACACACACAGTCATGCATGCATGCGTGCATGCATGCGCATATAATGTATGTAGTAGCATATATATGTACTGTATCTTCATGTGTAACTGAATGAGGTAACTGAAGTTTTTGATGGATAGAGTTATACAAATCATTAGTTGTTTGTACGTGTTTGTACATGCGTTTCTATTACACACATTAAAAACCAGGCATGAACACAGGCACACAATCTTACTAAAAACAGAGCATAGAAAAAAAGTCCCAGGTTCTTAAATGACTGTAATCAATAACAGAAAGGTATACCATGTCTGAAGATGACTTTCTGTAGAGATGAAATCTCAGAGGCCTTCATGGAGCTTTCAAGCGCCAAGGTCGTTTCAGCACCTCTCGTCATGGTGGCACTGACAACAGCATTGGTGTCCATAGAAGGGACAATAAGCTGGGCCTTCAGCAAGCCCTCCTTCATTTCCTTCAGCCTGAGGAAGTGAGAAAAAAGTAGTCAGGAAGTTTGGGCGTGTACACAGAACGAGTAGCAGACCAAGCCTGGCTTGCTGTTTACCTACTTAGCACAACCAAGGAGTGATAGCTGAGGGATGTCCTTGTTGATGACCTCCAAGATGAAGCCATAAGTGTCCCTTTCTCTGGGGCTGCACCCATTCACATCTAACCTAATTCCAGCCTGCACATTGTAGTCAGGGATTTGGATGTCAGTAGATAAAATTTTCTTGCTTCTATCATAATTCAGTGAGGCAGAAGCCTCAACAGGTTGAGTACCTGGAACAAGAGAAACTATGTTCACTCAGTGACTTTCAACTTTATAACTGTCCACATCACCAGTTTGAAAAGATTCCTATACCCTCTGCCTTCAGAGTGATCTTCAGAATATCCGTCTTCTGGTCTTGTCCAACATTTTTGTAGGAAATGGTAACAGTGTATTCAGTGACATCACCAGTAGGCTGAAGTTCCACTGCAAATCTTGAAAAATGTACAGATCCTCTATAAAATCCCCCCATGCATTTTTTTTTTGGCAGTTCCCAATGAAAATTTTCACACACATATCAAAAGGTACGATCACACAATGACGGCCCTTACTTTGAGTCCCCAGTGAGGGGAAAGTAGGGAACGTCATCAGCAAAGTCAGCATCAGGGTAACTTAACGTGGTGCAGTACTTCATGCCAGGGATGAATGGATGGCATCCGGTGCTGGATACAGCTTTGCCACTTGCTGCGGAGGGCACTGTCAAAGTGCCAGCTGATGTCACTGACAACAGCTTGTTGCTGTAGATCAGTGATATCCAGAAATTAAATTTTTACTTTGGTCTGCTTTATTTAACAACTGTCACCATGTTGCATCACATAATGAAGATAGAACTGCATGACTGCCAGAGAACACATATACAACCTACCTAATGCTGAAAACTTTATTACTACCCAGAGGGACAGGGAAGGTCAGCTTGATCTGACCGTTAGTCATGGAGATCTTTGTGTTGAACTCGCTGTTATGGTATATACTGGTGTGCATCTCGATGTTTGAAACAGCAAAGTGAGGGATGTGCACGCCCATCTGAGTGACAAACTCCACTCCCATAGATGGCCTGAAGGACACCTCTTTCTGTTGGCATAGACAGTGTAACTTGATATTTAGGTCACTAAATATTTCATTTAGCACAACACCTTCATACAGCTGCTCCATCATCACATGTGCTACATTAACTAAAATATTACATGAAACCTGGGATTATGCATGGGAAAGTTACCATTCTGGGCACAAAATGCATGCTTCCTAGGGCTCCGCCGGCCAACGTTCCAGAGAGAGAGAACTTCAGTGGGAAGCCAGCAGTAGTTGACAAAGAGAACTTGTTGTCCAAAAAGATGTAATGGGCAAAAATCCCATTGTTGAGGTTGGACAACAATGACTTCACAAAATAAGACAGGAAATAGATACAGTTATAATTCTGCTACAGTTATAAGTCCACTTCTACATTGTGATAACTTTTCATTACTTTAAAAGTATAAAGAATTGTAATTTGAATCATGTAACAGTAACTGAGTTTTAGAAGAAACACTTCATGACAAAGATCTAAGAGCAGGCCTGGATTTGATAATGTTTGTATGAAACAGTAACTCACATGTAGATTTTTGGGAAACATATTGTCTACAAATTTATGAGCATAAAAAACCATGTCTTGCAAATCACTGGACTTGATGTATCCAAGTTCAGTTCCCATGATCCTCAGGTACATCATAGCCTCAGGAGACTGCTGGGACTTCAGCTCATTCATCAGTTTAATGAAGTTCTGTTTGAGTTCATACATGATACTTTGGGAAGCCTGCAGAAAGGCATGGATCAAAAAGGTAATAATTTCAAATGGAATAGATAGCTAATTACCAACCAGACCATGATAAATTAAACTATTAAGCTTGCAAGGTGTTGCATACCTGTCTCTTTGATTGTTCATTCCTGAGAGGCAACCAGTCTTTCAAAACTTTATTCACGTTTTGTGGCATTTTGTCATCTGCCCAATACATGGCTTTCAAAGCAGAATCAGGGAAGAATCCTTTGTTCCCAAACAAAGCATCGATGCTTGGGTCAAATCCCTTTCCTTCCATGCCAACCTTGAAATTGACAAGAGGTGTGTGTAACTCTTGATGTAAATGTTGAAATTATATTGTGTGTAAGTGTACTGTGTGAGATTGCTGGTTTGATATGTTAAAATGTGTACGAATTTCATTTTTACCTCAAATATGTCAAGGTGGTATCCAAAAGCCTTAAGTGTTGTCTCCAGCATTATCTCCTTGGGCATGTAACCACTGGAATCAAAAATCACGTTTCCTTGTATGGGACCCATCTTATAGTTACGGGAAAATTTTGTGAAAGCTTTTGCAGCAGGCAGTTTGCTGTCCTTCAGGACATCCTTAATCTTCTGTCTAATGCTATGTACAGGAGAGAGGAGGTAATGGTTATGGCAGGAATGAAAACACTGTGCTTTAGTCAGATTTATATTTTGTGGTCTTGTTTACACACCCCTCGGTCAAAGGGTCATTTGAAGCCAAGATGTTGGCAATGTGGGAGGCTAAAAAGCTCTTAGCCTGTGGATCCTGCTCCTTGGGAAGGGCTTTGATCACTCGGGCAATGTCATCAGCCTCTGGGCTTCTCATGACAATCAGATAGGCTGCCAGTCGCTTTTGCAAGTGCTCTGCACCATTCAGAGCAATCTGTAGGAGAACGTGCCGAGCCTGGGCAAAGAAACACAGAGCTTAAGTTTCTGCTCACCCACAGTATGATGAGAGTCGAACCTGTTCATTGGACTGCACTCTTGACACAGTTTTGGAGGTCTTTGATGATTTTAATAGCTTTTTTTCAACTTGGTGTACATTACTAACAAGAGTACTTTGGGTAAATACACAGTGAAATGAATTTGCTTACTTCCTCATTGACTGTCATCTGTCTGAAGGCCTGGATGGCAGCCTGCTGGACAGATAGATCGACAGATGGTTTATTTACACACTGGAGGAGCAACGTTTTAAGGCCAGGGTTGGCTGCATCCATAGCCTCTCCCATATTCCCCAGTACCTAGGGAAAAGCAAATTTAAAAAAGGTTAACGTATTTTGCAATTGGATGGTTTTCTGATAAATTCTCAGGGTGAGGTGAACACATTGAGTGAATGAGTGATGCACACCCTAAGTGTCAGGAATTTGAGATCTTTGTCACCAGAGCAGTCACTCTCCAGCAGAGAGGCCATGAATTCAGACACAGCAGTTATCACAGGACCCACTTTGCGGTCATTATCATATAACCTGTGGTTTAAAACACCATAAAAAAAATTAGAAATATATTTTGTCACCTCAAAGGTTTTCAAATATCACAGTGTCTACTGGTGGGGGCTGTTCTATTTGTAATACTTGGTAGAAAGCAGTTCAGTGTTTTTAAAATATAGAAGATGGTTAGTATTCACTGACCTTCTGACACTGTTGCTCAGACCATACATGATGGCTCTGCTCTGTCTATATTGTGCCATGCTGAGGATGTCCTGGGTGAGGTAGCTGTTGGGGTTGGACAAAAAACCAAGCAAATAAACGGAGACATCAGCCTCCAAGGCCTTTCCTTCAAACCTCCTGAGGATCTGCATCATGGCGCTGCCACACTCGGGAGTCCCGCACTGGCCTAGCGCCTGGCTGGTCACCAGGTTAGACACCGCCATCATTTCCATAGCCACACGTCCCAGTGTCTCATTTTGCAACTGCCGGAGCTTGCTGACCAGTTGGTGGAAGAGGGCAGCTCGCATGTCCTCATGGGTGTCGGAGACCATGCTGAGCGTCTTCAGGATGGTGAGCACGGTGTCTTCTTCCTGAGTAGGAGCTTTGTCTCTACTCTCCTCCATGTACAGCGCCTTCTGGTTAGCCTCATCTGCTCAAACATAGTGAAGATGCACAAATGTTTAATCTATACAAAGACAAAATTACATTTCAAGACCAAGTCACATACATACAATTGACATCATAATGAACAGGTCTTTTTTCATTGTTGTTATTTTGGGGAGGGGGCACAGAACAAACACTCCTGCTATGATTTCCTCCACTTTAGAAATAGATTTAATATCCATGCATGTGACAGTAAATGTTGTTATGTTGTCCTAATTATGTGATCATGGAACACAACAAAATTAAATGATACAATAAAGTGACTCCTACTGGGATTGAACACTCTGTTATTAATTTTTCTTGAGTCTTGCAGAGTCAAAGTCTGTTTCACTGTACTTGACATTCCATATTTGCCCCTGTAATAGAAGAAAAAGGAGTCAGCTGCTGAAAGCTATAACAACTGTAGCCTGCGAAGTGTCAAACGTGGCTGGAAATTGACAACAAACAGATGTGATCTTTTACACCTACTTGGACGAGAAAGGCAGGAGAATGTGCTTCTCAGTGCAGGTTCCTACAGTCATGTGCTTCCTCCTGTTGTCAAACTTGTAACTACAGGACTGGGTGCTGCTGATCATCTTAGAGAGCGGAGTATTCTTCAAAGAGGAAAATGCAGCTTTATCAATTTAAAATGGTGAAGTTACATTATAAATCACCAGAAAATGAAAAACTCCGGCTGTGTCTAAAATCATTCTATACTAACTACTCTCTATATAGGGCACTGTATAGTGTGTTCGCCATTGTGTAGTAGTATCTGAATGTTGGGTGTGTAACTCTGTCAAGTATAGAGTGCACTCAGAATATCCCACAATGCAACATTAAACGTAGCGTACAACTGATGATCATAAACTTTGCATTGTACACCATATTGCATTGTGCTGAAAAAAAAATGCATTGTTGAAAAATAGCAGAGAGGCTGGATAATGTGTTTATGTTGTTTAGACATCTTATATTAAATACACAACTTGGATCTGTCTCAAGCATGTTTACAGATAACAGTACTACATCTAAATAAATTTTCGTCATATAAACACCTTGTAGAGTTTAGTCGAAATGCCTCCTAATCTGCCTTGGGTCTGTGTGCGTGGCATTTGCATGTTCTCCCTGTGCTTGGTGGGTTTCCTCCCACAGTCCAAAGACATGCAGGTTAGGTTAATTGGTGTGTCCAAATTGCCCGTAGTGTGTGTGTGCCCTGTGGTGGTTTGGCACCCCACCCTGGGTGTCCCCTGCCCTGCACCCTATGTGTTCTGGGATTGGGTCCAGGCTTCCCCGCAACCATCAGCAGGAATAAGCAGCATAGAAGATGAATGAATTACTGGATTGGCACAATAATTATACAAAAAGCCAACAATGTTTGTTTGATATCAATAATCACTAAACAGCAAAAATTGGCTGAAGCAAAATCCTGCACCCACTGTGAACCTCCAGGACTGCACACCCCTGACCTATAAAGTGAGTAGGGTTTGAGTGAGCAAGGAGTGAGTTCAGACACAGCCTTTGACATTGTTAATCTGAGGGTCTTTTATGAGGAACCTTTTCAAAGTATATTAAGATAGATGAAAAGATTAATGATACCTACTGGCAGGATGTCTTACCAGATCAGAAATAAGTGCCAGTGGACTTGTGTAGTCCATCATTGGCCTGAAGTGGTCACATTCGCTCAAGTCCCTTTCCACTGTGACAGCTGTGGCAATGTCCTGTCTAGAGTTGACAGTGAAAACAGTCTTGCATGACCCATGAAGAGTGGCCTGGAACAGATTGTCATAAGCAATTATAGGTACACATGTAAATATCTTTTTGAGCCTATCACAGAAGTGCATAATTCTGATTTTTATCCACTTTACATTCAGGGTCATTAATGTGTACTGAATTTAAGTTTTGGTTTTTGAATGCTAGTCACACCCACATGGAGGTGTTGCTAGGAATGATGTCCCACCATGTATTTGTTGTCAGCTTCCTCCACAGGCACCATGAGGGCAGAGATGATTCCTCTTTTGATGTTCAGGATGGTGGTGGGCTCATCCTCTTCAGGGAAAAGCTTCACCATATCATTCTTCTCCACCATGAACTTTAGTGAGTTTCTGGTGAAAAGGGGAACAAACACCTAAAAACCCAAGTCACAGGTGAGTGAAGGATGTCCTAGACATGAACTGTTTGTTGTCACAGGCCCTCTTCCTGTGAGCAGAATGTCAAGCACATACTTCTCCATGGCGGCCTGGAAGGCTTGCGTTGTGGCTTCTGGTTGTATCTTAGGCATGCTCTGTGTGTCAGCAACCAGTGTCTCTACCAGACTGCACTGAATAGTGTGCAAGATGAAGCTGCACACCTGAGGTACTTCCAATTCCACCTACAGAAGAACAAGGGGATAATTACAAAAGTTCTGCCTTTGGCATGAGGGTAAGGGGTAAGGGAACATTGAAGGGACAAACTGAACCCAGCTGAGCTGTCACTTATACCTTACAGGTGACCCTGGGGCCGTTTGTGAGAGGGGATGTCCCCGTCACCCCATTCTCAGCTTCTGCAGAATACTCATACACATATTTTTTGAAAGCCTTATACCTGTTTGAAACTAAAATGGAAAAAAAGAAATTAATGTCCATTTATTTGCAAATAAATTAGTCTTAATCAAACATTATTTCTTGTAAAAACAATTAAGAAATAAGGTTGTAAAATATGATCGTAATAGATAATGACAAACAGCCATTATTCTACTACCAGGGACTTACGCAAACATGGAAATTCAGAATCAGTACTGCTGAGGTCTTGAGATTCTAGGACATAAATAAAATAAGTTTTATCTCCATGATTGTAAACGAGACAGAAAGTTTTTCCAAATTATTTTCTTTCAGAAAGAGTTCACTATAATAAGTAATACAGTAAAGCTTTGATGTGGATTATACATTCAGCATTATTGTTTGTGCTGTCCTCACTACATGTTATCTACATGTTGTGTAGTTTCAAATTGTTGTTAGTCAGGCAAAATAGTAGTTAATGTTCAACCTTTTTATTAAAGGCAACCAGTCCAATGCAATCTTGAACTAGAATTAAACTAAGGAAAATATATAATTTGCATTTATAAATAATATACTTTCTACACAAAATTGTGCACATGCATACACCAAATGCACACATCAGATATGCGCATATTGCACACGCATGCGCGCGCACACGCACACACACATACACACACACACACACACACAAATACAATGGCTTTGTTGGTGCCATACAGATATGAAACATAAGTGGTGCTCACTGTGTCAACCCCCAGCTACTACACACACGGTAAACAGCACACTAACGTTGGAATGATAACTACACTTCAACGCAGGACTACACTAACACATATCTTACCCACACAGTTACATGGAGATACTTAATTACAAATATGTACAGCTGGTGCTGTGTTAGAGTGCCCCTAGGGACACTGGGTACTACCCAACCCTGCACTGTGCTACAATAAATACCAGAAGGTGGATACTTAGTGAATACCAATGAAACTAAACTGTGTACTTTAACTTTTGACCAACTTACTGCAGTTCACAAACTAACCAGGGAACAGCAATTAGAAAAGACTTGTGATGTGGGTTTTACATTCAACATTATTGCTTATTCATACTGAGGATTACACGGAACAAGGCTTTGTTGTTTTGGAATTTGAGTCTGCTAAACTTTACACCTAAGAACCAAACACTACACGCATATTTTATTAGCTGTCTTGAGGCACATTTTGATATGAAGTTAAATTTTTATTTAAGTGCCACAAAAGGCAAGGTGAGGGGAGGTCCACGTGCAGAAAGGGAGGCTTATGAAGGGTCCATAACAAGGTACACAACAGGGAAACACAGGAAAAGTTGAACTCTAAGGAAGCAGCGATTACCAAACATATTATATGTACCATGTACTGTCTACAGAAATCAATAACTGGCCAGGAACTGACACAAGAGGCAAGTTTATAAAAACAGTGAAAGGAAACGAAGACAACACTGACTGAATGAACTCAATGAACACGAGAGAATAGCAAAAAAGAAATGGCAACATCTAGTGGACACAGGGAACATGACTTGCATAGACATGACAGACAGTCAGTCAGTCAGTCAGTCATCTTCTATACCACCTATTTCTGGTGAGGGTCATTGGGAAGCTTGGAGCCCATCCCAGAAAATATAGGGCGCAGGGCAGGGGACACCCAGGGAAGGGTGCCAACCCACCACAGGGCACACACACTACAGCCAATTTGGACACGCCAATCAACCTAACCTGCATGTTTAGCAAGGGGACAGTGCTAACCACCACACCACCATGCTGCCATAGACATGACATTAAATGATAAATCTTTTAAGTTTGTAAAAATCAAGAAAAAAATTCATAATGTTCCTGGAAATAATTATTTTATTCTTTAGAGAACCAAGAAAAGAAAGTGCATTGCAATTTTTATGTAATTTTTATTGTTTTGAGAAGAAGCAAAGATGATATTGTTAGTATTCCACCCCAACAAATGAGGTGTCTTTTGAAATCCCAGGATGTCCAGCACATTAGGAAATACAGGTGTTGCTGAATTAAAGAAGAGTTGCAAAAACATCCACTACAGTGGACACAGATGCATAGGGGGAGCATCAAAAAGACAGAAAAAGAGATGGTTCTTGAACATAAATTTTTATTAATGAATGCAACAGGCAACACTGAATCATTTTTTGTAAACTATGAACTTCAGAATAACAGTAAAGCACGTTTGTAAGCAAAACAGTTTAAAGAGTATTACTACAAATTCATCTTCTGGTTTATATGTATGAACTGTAAATTTCCTGTTAATTGTAATGTTTGGTAAATAATTTCACTCTCATATCTGTCAGATATTACTAATAGCTGACAGACAACCCTAATTTTACGAAACAGTAGATAGTCCTATTTTTAACAAGCCCATAACATTGAACATTGAATTTTTTTCCCACAATAGATCCAAAGATTAACAAAAATTACAAGCAATTTAAATTTTATTAAGATAATTATATAACTGCCTGGAATAGGCTGTAGGTCAACCCTGCAAAAGGTCATGCAGTTTGAACAAATAAATACATGAATGTATTGATGAATAAATTGTCTACATAAAATATATAAATACCTTGGTAATAAATGCATACTTCATGTCAATACAGAAATTGTCCGAGAGAATAAAATGAGTTAGACAGTAAAATCCAAGTACTTACGAATCAGGACACAGGTGCTGAAGAGCAGTAAAAGGCCAAGCCTTGCGTTACCCATTTTGGCATTGATGAAGCTCCTTCTCTCCCTCTGAGTGAGCTTTCTGTCTGCGGAGACTGCCTTCCCACTGCGGAGACTGCCTTTTATACCAATGCTGCACTAGGCAGGCTAACAAGTTGCTTAAGTGCTGACTCCAAAGTTCACACTATAGGCTTTGACAGGCAGACAAAAGCAGCAGGTTTCATGAAAACAAACTTGCCTTGTCAGTGTTAGATCCAGCAATATTAGTCTTAGCTTATCTTTATCCTGTTGGACATATTTAAAAAAAAGTATTTTTGTTCTGTTTCTTCATTCTGAGTGAAAATTTTGTTTAAAAAAAAATAATTTTGCATACTATTACCAATAATACTGTAACCACTTTCCATTTTAATTTAGGAAGGGATTGATTTTATGGTTCAGCATAATTATTATTAACTCTAGTAATCTGGTCACATCATCAAGAGATGGTAGAACTACTTACTGTCAATTTCCGTTTGACTCGCAGTATAACACGTTACAGTGATATTATTGCAGTGCAAAAATTTTAATTTGTTTTTTAGAAAATACAAATGATTCGATTATGATTTGTTGATTGTATTACAAAATATTGAATTAACTTGATGTCTGCTTTTTTCATCCTCTGTGAAGGTGAATAAATTTTGCATATTCTGTCTCACACAAAGATGGCATGACTGACACACCAGAGTTTAAGTCAACAGAGGCTGTACAAACATTAACATTTGGAAGCTTTTTGATCAACAACCTTAGGATGCAATGTAGTCTGTAGACACCAGGTATTGTGAGATATCTCCCTTTTTATTTTTCCCTGTGTTTGTGTATCATAAGCAATTTTATTAATTACTGAAATAAAAACGTAGTAAACACACAGAAGTGGAGGGTTCTAACCGATTGATTGGATAAATTATCCAATGTAATTTGTTTGTTATGTCCACATTTAAATAATGCTCATGATTAAATTGTGACGTACATCATTAGTGTATGTTGAGCTTTTCACTAAGAACGGGAAACACTAGAGGACCATGCTGTATTCAACATCTTCACAAATTTAAATTTCAGTGGTACATACTGTATGTGTCTTCTTTGATTCCAACCCTCTAAAAAAAAAAATTAAATATCTGAGGCAATGGATATTTAATCATATCACATTAAAATCTCAAGATTTTAAAGTGTGGTCAGCAGAAAAGGTCCTTGCAGAGTGTGTGTTTGCACAGCAGACCATGTGTCCATGTTGCACATTGAAGCCAAATGTACACTTGGTACTTACTCAGGAAGTTGAGCTAGGATGTTCTCTACAGGTACAGCAGGGCTCAGCGAGCTGTTGCACCGTGTGCTCATTGATCTCCAAATCTCTGACTTTAACAAGCAGTGTAAGCTGTGGGTTTTACAGGTCTCACTAGGGTAAAGGTGCTGGCAACATTTTTTTTAAACCTGTACATTATATATACAGTATAATGTATTGACTTAAAAAATGTTGCCAGCACCTTATATAT
>JABJVR010006765.1:0-12149 GCA_025773905.1 Chitala chitala
TGGGAAGGTGGGGGGTATGTGCTGTGAGGTTTCTGGTGTTATAGGACAGGCTTTCCGCTGACATGGACAGGGGATTGGGGGTGGAGGGGGTGTTGGTTACGGTGCTGACACGGCGAGGATGAGGACAGCAGAGGTGATTCAGCGCTTTCCCTGTCCATACTGGACTGCTGGTCTGGGCCAATGTGCCAGGTGTTCACCCTGAAAAGGGTGAACAATGGAAACACGCACACGCACGCACGCACACATAAGCCCACATACAAAAAAAATGATTTCATAAAGAACAATGATGAGCAATCACTTTTCTTTTTTCTTTCTGACACAGTAAAACAGAACCATGTGGCCTGGGGGATAATATAATTCATGGTATTTTAAGGGTTCCATTAATACAGCAGGCCCTGTGCTTGTGGTCCAAATCAGAAAGTGAGGCCCTTACACCTTTCACCTGGTTGGAGCAGATCAGCTTGTCGTTGCTCGGCCACTCACATGCCCCGACCACCAGCTGTGCCCACACACTCCAACCGGTACCACTGAATGCAGAGGGCAGGGTGTATCTATTCCCAGTGCAGCACAACTACCTGTTGAAGATGAGGAGGGATATGAAGACTCGACGTGCCCTGTCCTTCTCAATTTCGTTCACAAACAGTAAACACAGAAGCAAAGACACACTCATAAGGACTTGAACGCAGTTAGACACCTTAAACACTATCACCTCCACACAAACGTACTCAAGTGCAGGTAAACCCCAAGCACAGACAACATTTCTCTGGGCACCCTCGTGCGCAGGACATCAGTAGCAATCACATGTGTCACGGAAACCGCACAGACGGTTTCATACGATTGCATACGGCTATACTAACTCTAACTCTACGTCTGCTCAGATGTGTGTACACAGACACACACAGACACCGAACAGTCACGGCCGCACACACAAACACGGGAGAGCCGTTTAGAGGTCGGGATCCTCCACATCCTGCCGGATCACACCATCAGCCTGGAACCTGATGCCTGGGAAAACAATGTCTCCCTTCTTTCCCTCTCTTTATCCCTCTCTCCCTCCCATAGCAGCAGCCAAGAGAGAACCCTCTCCCAGCAGACATAAATGAACAAATGTGGGGGTAAAGGCTTACAGGTAAAACAGCCAACCTCAGACCAGACACCTGACTGCAATCACGCCCCTGCTGACCCCCACAAGCAGCACCACAGCCCCCATGTATATTCTGCTTCCTATTTGCCCACCTGCAGACCTACACACACGCGCACACACATACATACACTTTCATTCAGTCCTTATCTGACCTATGGCCATACACTGTGATAATGAAGTATGAGTATGGTTAAATGAGGAGCTACTGGCTCCTCCCTCACACAGTCTTACACCTGGTAGCTTGTTCTCCTGCCAGCGGGGACCCAAGCAAGACAGCCAGGGACATGGCCTCCAGCCCACTGCTCAATCACATTAACCCCGCTTTCCCATCATGCATTACTCCTTGCCATTCTCTAAACAAAAGGTGGTCTGCAGTGAATCTGCGGCCTCTCAGTCCTCCTCGTCAGCCTGTCCGTCGCGTATTTTTTCCCCGCCCCCCCCCCCCTCCCTTTTGCATGCTCCTTCTTGTCTTTCCCTTTCTCCGAAAACACCGCTCGAGTTAATGTGACCTTTATGGGCTGTCAGCTCCTTCTGCACAGCGTCAATCATCTTTTCCCATTAAGGGAACAACTCTATCTGCCGTTGTCAGGGCACCGGCGCTTATATTAAAGAGATGCCCATATGTATGTGTGTGTGTGTGTGTGTGTGTGTGCGTGCGCGTTTGTGCGCGTGCGGATGCACATTTGGGGCGAGGAGGTGGAGTGGGGTTGGTTTACACTGCCAGTCAAACCACTACGTGTCTACAGCTGTGAAATAAGGCAGTGCTACAGGCCAATCTGAGCACCTCCCTGTTCCCTGAGCTCCCACTCAGCTGTGCTTTTTCAGTGAGCAACTATTTATTGACCCAGGGATGTTTTCTTACATTTTCTGTGCACAGAAGTAGTTATTTTGTCAGCCATAACTGTTTCTTTTGTGGCGAGGTCAAACTCAGCAGGTAGTATGTTCAAACATACTGTAAATGTGTTTATAATGTTCCTGAGGGGGGCCATAATGTAGTACCTTTCCTTTCAGAACTTACTTAACCTGCTCTGCTGCAGTCGAATAGAGAGACCGGTGTACAAACTACAGGTCTCTTAAACCTGTGAAACAAAGTCACCGTAGTATATTTGAGATGAGTAGCTGTAAACAGCCACACACAGGTCTGGACTACAGACATTAACAGAGACACGTTAACTGGTCCTCTCTAGCTAGTGAACCACCCTCGAAATCACATCGCACCCCCACCGCCACCATCGTCGGTGTTGCAGGGTCATTCCTCAAAGCACGCAAAAAGCCGGGGGGGTGGCGTCAGGATTGAGCTAAGAGAACGTGGTACGGCTAAAGTTTCTCTGGCAACATTTCTGCTGATACAAATGATATTTCGCACTGTAGAACAATTTCCAGTGGAATCATAAGGTTCACAAGAACACTAGTCTGAAGTTCCAGATTCAGAAGCGACTAGCATTTATCCCTTAACACAGCTGAGCAAACTCCATAAATGTTGTCGATGCTGACTAATGTTGTTGACATTAAGGTACATGTAAAAATGAAAAAAGCAGAACACCTGCATATACTATCCATGCACCTGAAAAAACATGCAATGCCAATAAAAAATGCTATTTTTAAAACTTTCGACTAAAATGCAATGGCTCAGTGGGAGACCCTCACTATTGGGTCTCCCAGCAAGCTGGTAAGGCCCCGCGGAACCTGTCGTCGCGGCAACAACTGAGTGACAGGCAGGAGTCTGCATCGGCACTTCACAGCAGGGGTGACCCGCTATCTCGCTTTGCTGTTTTCTCTCTTTATCTGTGCATCGTATTACATCGCTCTCGGGGCCCCGATCGGAGGGGGAGGGGCTCCTACGCATCCCATGCACTAGAGAAGAGCCCCATGAGAAGACTGAGTTAATTGGATGAGTTTTAATTAATTTCTGCTGCATCAGGGGAGCTTTGTGGCGGGAGGGAGAGGTTGAAGAGGTGGCACAGGTGCCTCTCAGGCTAATGAGATCCAGCCCAGCCCCAAACCCACCCCTCCCCCCCCACCAGCAATGTCCTCTCTGACTTTGGAAGCAGGAAAAACAGCAGGGGAAAAGACCAGAGACACTGGCTGTGGCCTGACCTGTCCTGATAGGCTGACCATATTGTCAAATTTGGGGTGAAGGGGGGGCTCAGAATTGAACAGAGTGTCTGTCATGGCCGCCAGGCAACTAAGTGTTAAGACAGTGAACAGCTTCCTTCTACTGAGGGAAAACCTCGGGTTCCCTACCTACAGTTAGGCTCTTCAAGGTGTTTATAAACCAATCAGAACACTGCCCTTTTGACTGAGATGCTATACATGCATTCATTTCCATTGAAGGCTTCCATCATGCATGAAAGAAATAAGCATTAAAAGGTTTTTAGACCTATTTTTTCATTGCTTGAAAAAGTGAAAAATAATAAAGTGAAAAGACGTTAGGCAGTCTCACCCAAGACAGAGCCTTGTTTCTAATGCTGTCGAAATCCTTGCCACTTTGCTCCGTTTTGTGGTGTAAACACTGCTGTCTATGTTTTTGCTCGCCAAGATAAAGGCTCTTGAGTAGAAAGCAGGGCCTCTTATTCAAAGCATCTTCGGAGGACTATTAGAGCTGCTCCAAGGAAAATCGTCCCCTCCCCTTCGCACCCAGTTAGGTGTGCGCTTTCAGTTTAATTAATGCAAATAATAAATAAAAGTGATGAATTGATAACGCAGTCATTAGTATTTAATCACAACATCATCGGAGTTCATTAGTGACGGTTTCCACACCGTTTGTCAGACTTTACTTGGGCATTATTTAGCGGGCTAATTAACGGTTACGCGTGCACTCCGGCCGCGCGGGCGCTTGCGAGGCAGGGAAAGCGCCGGAACGCGAGCAGGTGGCCGCGTGCCTTACAGAGCCAGCGTCACAAATCCATGATTTCTGTAGGAAAATCAAAGCCAAAACAAGCTATTATTCAAGGCGGTGGACCGAGATTTTCACGGCCCTGCCCGCTAAGCGCTGGAAGGGGGTGGGGCACGCCAAGGTGGGGCACGATGCAGTTTCAGCCCTTTTTTATTTGCCTTTATACTCCTCCATTTGTTTCCTGAATTCTGACTCTTGCTGCTAAATACTGAACATACACCAACACTTACCGAAAATTAACAGCATTTAATACCAAACTTAACACAACACAGCATGGCAAAACATCATGCAACAGCCAGACAGAGAATGTTTCCCTAATCCATTTTTATAACTCATTTTGGAAAATACCAGTTTTTCATATCTTTGTGTTGGCATCTCTTGTTTTCATTACATTATTTCATAATCCATCAACATGACAAATTATAGTTTGTGAAATCCATTTCGCCATTTATGACTTAAATACCTTCTCCCATGGACATCACGTTAACTGTGCGAGGTATCTCCAGGGTCATCGTTAGCTAATTAGTTTTGGTTTAATGGCTGCTCATAAGGTCAGGGGATTTCTGTAATCCCTGCATGTGGTCGCTTCTCACTGAGCTCTTACCAGTAATCTCACTCGCCCATCTCTGGTTCCTCCTGCGCACACAAGACAATGGGAGATAATGAGAACTCCTCCGTCACCCCCCCATTTCCTTTCACTGCCTCGTACGCACACACGCTCGCTCTAGGAGGCGATACTTTTCTCAAACCACCGACAAGTAGAGACGTGATTTCACACACGCCTCTTAATCGCAAGGATGGAAGTTAACCGCAGATGGACTAGAGAGTTGGACACACACACACACACACACACACAGACACACAACATTCCTTTCCCGTTCTTTTCCATTCTACTCATTCTAACTCTCCTCATGTTTTCCGAATCCATAAATGAGCGATACCTTAGAGAGGGCACCAAAGAATAGAGTTTTGGAGAGAGAGGACGGAGGCAAACGTTCCCTACACCACACAAGAACACCAGCTTGCTAAAATGACTAGGTAAGACATAATTAAGGTGTAATCACATACACCTTCAGTAGGTACTGACATGTAGCTCATTAACATTGATGTTAGGGTTGGGTTGAGGAAAAGATCAAACAAGATATAAATGGGGGGCAGTTTAACTTCATGAGGCTGGATAAACGTTGAGGGGTATTCAGCAGACTCTATTAAAACAGGACTTAATTGCAGCTTTGTGGAAAACGAAAAGCAGAGAAAACAGGCCTTTTTGATTTTCTATCAGGTAGTCTTTACAGAGGCACTGACACACTCCATGATATGATTAAAGAAATGCGCAGTAACACCTAACACAGTGTAACAGAGCAATCAAAAAATAGGCAAACAAACAAAACAAGGGAGAGAGATTTTCACTTGTGTTGGATCATGGCCTGCCTTATGATCTTGCTGGCTTTAAAAGGCACATCTAGAACAGATTAACTCCATTCCACTCCTCAGACAGTTGATGAGGTGCAGTGAGTCACGTCAAGGTTTTTTTTTTTATTGAAATGCAGGCCTTCAAAATGTGGGGAAAAAGTAGGTAGAGGAAAGCGATTAGCTGGATAATTAGCTGGCTGAGTGACGGAGTGAACAGTCTCCGACAGGTACAAACGTAACAGAAGAATGAGGGAAGTCGATGTGAAATAAGCCATACCAGGGACATTAAACGCTTCATATTTCTACTGAAGAGCGAGCAGCATTGATCAATACCTGGTGGAAATAAAGTGAGTACGTTTAAACCACAAATGCTCGAGGGGACTGAGAAAAGGCCGAGGTGGAGAGGTACGTATGGATGTGAGCATCACGTATTTCTAGAGTGGGGTTACCAATTTAGAAACTCTACCCACCATCCCAACAAAACTGCTTTTTAACACCATGTTATTTCTTGAGTTTCAGTTCACTTTTCCCATGGGATCTGGTAAATCTGCAGCAAATGTCCTGATTTCAGGATGTGAAAATATGGGGATTACATGTCCCTGTCTATAACAGATTCTACACCTTTGCATAAAATATGCACAAAAGCAAGTGGTCCGGGGACTCTCTCTCATCCTCCTCTCTCTCCCCCTCTTTCTCCTCCTCTCCCCCTTCTTTTTATATCCTCCTCCTCCTCTCTTCCCCCCTCTTTCAAGATCTTCTGTATTTAGTCATTTTGAATTTTGCACAAGATCTGTCCCTGTCGCACAAATGAATGAATAATCACTGGAGAAAAAATCTGGTTGGTTTCTACCACACTAAAAGTGTGGTGCATGTTTTTTTTAGAGTAATTATGTTGTCCAGAGGTTTTGAATGTGTTCAATTGCTGATTGAAATTTACTTGTTTTTCCTCCGATATTTCAACATCTCCTGAGTTTAACAAATTCCCTAGGTCTGCCTTCTCCCTCACTTCATCTACATCTCACACATCTCTCTCTCTTCCTCCATCTTTATCTGACTGTCTTTCTCTCTCTCATTCTCTCACTCCATGATTGTCTCTTTCTGAATCTCTCTCCAGCTTTCCATCTCTCTCCAATTCTCTCTCTTCATCTCATTATGTCTATCCATCTTTCTATCATCTCTCTCTCTCTCTTAGAGGACAACACATCTGAAAGTTGAACTGGCAGAAGAGGACAGATTCTGAGGCTTCCCGCTTCCACCCATCAAAGGTCCAGAGGGCACAGGTTCCAATCTCATTCCCTGTAGAGATCCGACAGTGATTGAGGCTGGCCTTGGTGGAGCGCTCCAAGCCTTGAGACGCCTTTCCCCCTCCAGACCCAGGAGAGAAGTGCGGCAGCCAGACAGATGGAATTCAATCACGGTGGGCTTCAGCCCCAGGCACTCGACACCACAAGACATTTCCCCCTTTCAGTTAGAATCAATCCGGACTTCGCTCCTCCTCCGACCACGTCTTGGCACAACAGAAAAGGGCCGCGACAGTCAATACCTGGGGAGAGATCAGTGATGGAATTTTAATCGAGCAAAAGACACACAGAGATCGATGTACAAACACCGAATCGGGCTCACAAGATTAATTAACACATTAATTGGTTGCTCGATAAGCAGTTGATGAAGAGCGTCAGTCACTGAGTTCCTATCTCCGCATGTTGTCGAGGAAGGCTGAGGCTGAGGCGTCAGTCATCGGGGCAGTCAGAGGGGGATGCAATAGCGTAAAGGTGACACACAGGTCAGCCTGTTGTATGTTTGTGTCAGCATGTCAGGGAAATATCTAAACTGTTTAAATAAAAGACAAAATTTTAAATAGGTTAAGTGTAAAAAAAATAGAACATATAACTGATGGAAAGCGTCTGGTAACAGGAAAGCCTAATAAAAATACTGTATATTACCAACATATACCAGTTTGTCTTAAAGCATTAGCAGGCTGTTTCTTCTTAAAGGCACAGGTGAAATCAGTTATGAGATGCACATTTGGTCATGGAGATTTCAACAGACTCGTGTAAAACCAATAAAACCATGGTTATTAAAGAGCATTACAGGTCAGGTGACAGGTGATGTGACTCTAAGACTAGGAGAGGGTTTATACGTCCGTACTCCCAGCGCCTGTAAAACGAGCTTCCGTAAATGTAGATTGGTTTCATGAAAATGTATGACCTAATTCTGGATTATTATTAAAAGCATGCTTCAAATGTTTTTTTTTTTTTTACTTCAGATTTGCTCCTGTTGATCTCATAGGTAAAGACCTACAACAGTTTTTCCTCTAACAGGCATGGACCATACCTGTTAATCAGGGACCTAACAGTTCCTGTCCCATCTCTGTGAATACTGACAGTGTTTATACACTATATGGCCAAAAGTATTTGGGCATGTGTTGAAATCGTTGAGTTCACATGTTTCAGATGTACCTGATTTTAACAGGTGCGTAAAATCAAGCCCGTAGCCATGTGGTCTCCAGTAACATACGGTGCCAGTAGACTGGGTCACTCTGAAGAGATCAGTGAGTCTCACTGTGGCACTGCCACAGGATGCCACCTTAGGATGTCTCCTTGGCCACACATGACATGCTGAAGCTGTCCCAGTCAGCTGTAAATGTAACAGTCCAGCCACATGAACTGGGATGTGAACCAGATCTTCTTAAACAACATCTGTGCCCAACCTCACACTTAGTCTTTTGGCTGAATGGGCACAAACTCCCACAGACACAATCCAAAACCTTGAGGAAATCCTTCCCAGAAGACTGAAGGCTGTTATAGCAAAGGCGGGGGGTACTCCGTATTAATTCCTATGGTTTTGGAAGGGGACATCCAACAAGGTCATATGGTATCGATAGTCAAGCGTCCAAATACTTTTGGCCATACAGTATATATTAACAAGGGGTCTAACAAAGCAAAATTCTACTTAGAATAAACAGCTAGTTGTTAAAAGGTAACATTTACATTTTTCTTCCTTCACAAATCATCGATCAGATGAGAATGTGGTGCCTATTATTATACAACTTGGTTTATAAACATATTTGCAGTGGAAAGGCTCGGATTACTCCTACGTGGTCTGCAGTGTCTACAATATTAGCCAATAGTAAATTTTGCTGCCTCTCAAAGCACTGCGCTTAGGCATGGGTGCTCTTATCATCTAGAGATTTCTTTTTCATGCAAATCCGCCCCACACGATCTACAATGGAGGCGCCAGGAGTGAACTCGCTGGCACTGTCAAGCGCTTGGCAGAGTCCCAGCGGGCGAGTGTAGGAGGCAGCAACGGGACACGGAGGACGGCGAAGTAGAAGACGGGCCGACCTGCGTCATTCAACTCCTCCCTGAGCGCCTAGAGTGGCCGTGAGCGCAGGCTGTGCAGAGAAAGCACTGTCCTCCATGTCCAATAATCACTCACACCAACAGAGCTGCAAAAGGTGGCATTCCATCCCAGGAAGGGTGAAGAATGGCATCTGGGTGCAAATGTGTTCTTAGACATAGGCCTGG
Organism: Chitala chitala; assembly: GCA_025773905.1. NCBI lineage: Eukaryota > Metazoa > Chordata > Actinopteri > Osteoglossiformes > Notopteridae > Chitala > Chitala chitala. The sequence goes on from JABJVR010006765.1 coordinate 8,981, forward strand.
GGAAAACAGTGGATGGGGATGAGAAGAAGGATCCCTGTGAGTACAGAGGGGAGCAAAACTCCACACAGAGTCAGGGCCAGATTCACAATCTCCTGCAAGTATGAGGCCAACGCAAAGGCTGACTAGCATATCAAGCATCATTTACTTCCACAGTTCAAAGACATGCGCTGCAGGTGCGTTGGTGACACCAAATTGCCCCGATATGCATGCGTGAAAGAACGGCTGCAGGAGAGTGTCCTGCAAAGGTCTGGGCATCCCATACAAAGTCTGTCTGAAGCAGAAATCCTGAATTAACAGTCAGTCTCCACTAAAAATAGCTTATGTCATTTAGCTTCTCTAAACAAGGTTTCAACTAAAACAGTACTCTGTCTAGCATATGGTTGAAAAATGTTGCCACGTTTGCAGGTATTTCAATGTCGTTATTATGGTATGGCAAAGAAAGCCACCAGAAAAAAAAAAAAAAAATCAATGGGTGTGCTAAAGTGTCTGATGTCTTTCAATGTAACGTCACGGCATTCTTCCCTCTCAGCGATTCTACCTTCATTTCACTCATCAAAAAGGTAGCTGTGAGACAGAGCCTCCCCCTGGAGCGAGCGGCAAACAGAGAGAAGGCCCGAGTTCCTCGGAGTGCTGCTGTAGCTCCACTTTGTATCCAGACCGTGAGGTGTGCGTTCTGTAGTCTCAGCACCACATGGGAGGCGCACGGCTGATGTCAGAGCTCGGCCCAAACCAGGCTTCGCCACACCAGACAACAGCGAGCGCCAAAGTCTCTGCAACAAACGTGCATGATGGCATTTTTTTTTTTTTTTTGTCGTTTCACACTTCATCATTTAAAAGGCTGTCTGCCTCACAGATACCTCTGATGGCTCTCTCTCTTTCCCAGGGCTTTCACAGGTGGTCTACCTTACAGATGCCCCAGATGCTGGCCCTCTCTTTCCCAGAGCTTTCACAGGTGGTCTACCTCACAGATGCCCCAGATGCTGGCCCTCTGTCTCTCCCTGGGCACTGCCCAAAGTGTTGCCTCTCTGTGAGGGCTTCACCAAATTCAGCTGCCAGCTCTGAATCAGTGCCAGAGCATTGATAATAAATGCAGCCCATTAACACAAATGCACGCACAGCCACCTCTGTTTGCTCGGCTGCTGTTTGTTGAGGCCTTTATCTACTCTGTAAACGCGAGCTACACCGAGTCAGGTACCACTGTGTTTTCATTAAGACAGAGAAAACAATGTGCAGTTGGGAGAATTTTAATGAACGTTGCCAGGGATAATAACATCTCGCCCAGGGGAGTGCCTGTTTGAAAATAATTATACCTTACAGCTGGCAGAAGGAGAGACGCGTACAAACTCAGCACAGCTGCCTCTGCTGGCGTCAACCACACAAACCGCTGAAGTTCAGCGCACCTCGCCGAGCACCTCCGCCCCATTCACCAAGAGCTGCCACGCACCAGTGAGTAGCGCCGTGTCGCTCGCAGGGATCCAACACAACTCGATCGGCGGCCCCACCCCAATCGTCCCAAAATTTGTCAGATCTCTCCGGGGCCTCCTCTTCCAACTGAGCACAATGAGACGTATAAAGACAATGATTAAACTCACAGCCTCGGGCCTGAACCCTGGTAGATCATCCAGGTCTGACACAAACTGATTACCATTTATTTCTGTTCCACCCGCATTCTCCCCTGTGCTGTCATGACAGCCAGGAGAGGCCTTCAGGAAAGATGAGTCTACACACCGACAATCCGACAATTAAAAAAGTTAACAACTGTAACATTGTCCTGAGACACAGGAAACATGGTTTTTTTTATGGACGCAAGACCATTACAGAACATAGCTGGAGGTATGTTGAGGGTAGATAATGAGATTAAAAAAAAAAAAAAAAACTGAAAAAAGTATACAACAGGGTTTAAGAGAGACAGTGAGTTCTACAACAGCAATTACAAGTATTGCTGTTATTATTTACCATTATTATGACACATTCTAAATTAAATGTCCTTTCTGTCAAATTACACCTTTCTTTCTTAATGAAGCCCTAACCTTTTGGTCCAGTCCAGTTCTTGTGACTCTGCATCATGTTCCACCCGTGTTTCCCATATAACGCTTCCTGAACATTACTGACGCAAATATCCCACACTACCTCTGCAAACCGACTGGCTGGGTACTGCCTCCTATCCCACTTCTTATGTTTTTTTCTCCACACATTTTTAACACGTTTTTTTCACTTTATTCCCAGAACTAAAAACAAAAAACATAGCAATTACTGGCAATCAAGCTTCTGCGTTCGTTTTCTTGCGAGTTGTTTTGTTTTCTTTCCAGCGTATCGGGTGTTCGGAGTGTGATGTTAACGAGGTGCCACGCCGAAAATAAGGGCGAATTTTAAAAAGAAATAGCAGACGCAGCCCCTCAAAGATCTTTTCAGGAGTGTAATGGAATTGCGTGGCAAGAAGTGACTAAAGTAAAACTGAAATCAGAACTAGATAATTATATCGCACCACATCAGGAATGGAGCGTGAACCACATCCGGATTAATAAAGGAGAAGAGCAGTTTTATGACGGGCGGGCGGCGCGCTCAGCCAGCCTATTTTAATGCGACTCGCCGATAGATTTAGGGGCAGCCCGAGCTGCAGGGCTGGCGGGCAAACTGCAAGCCTGCAATCGGCGCATGATTGCACAGCTGCCCCTCAAGTGGCTGATGAGCGGAGCGGAGCGCCAAGCGGATTACTTTCGCACTCCTGGCACTGAAGAGGCACGGGGACGCGCGCATCTGACAGGCAACGAAATGACCACGGAAACATCTGACAGAGTCAGGGCCGGACATTGATGACGCCTAAATGGGGAGCATCAGATAGGCCTGATGCAGGGGAGTCAGGGAAACAATGAGGGCCATATTTCTCTTTTGCAAAGGGGGGGATGTGTGGAAGAGTGTATGGTAAAATTGGAAGGGGGTTGATGGTGGTGGTTAACAATTCATTTTCTACCGCCATCTGTACTAATGTGCAGTGCGGATGGGCGTGGGGGGGTTGCAGACAGATGAGTGTGGTGGAAGAGTAAACAAAGGTATTGCTGTGAGAGGACAATAAAGCATTAACAGCAACGGTCTTCCCAGCATGGCACTAAGCGCACTAATAAGGTAATGTGGGACTGAAGCTCTACGGTCTATTCAGACCTGCAGATGT
>JABJVR010006766.1:0-47306 GCA_025773905.1 Chitala chitala
CTTGCCTGTTGTGTGTGCCCTGTGGTGGGTTGGTGTCCCCTGCCCTGCACCCTATGTGCTCTGGGATGAGATTCCTCATGAGGGATTCCTCTTCACCAGGAATAAGTGGTTAAGATAATGGATGCTGTTCAGCATATTGTCATCATGAATGAAAATGTTAACTTAAGAGTTTATTCAAGATCACAAGACTTTTAAATAAAGCTACTCTTCCTGTTATTTTACCTTTTTATTGGTAAAACAGTTGGTGGTGTAGTGGTTAGCTCTGTCTCCTTGCACCTCCAAACCTGGGGTTCAATTCCCACCTTAGGTCTGTGTGTGGAGTTTGCATGTTCTTCCTGTGCTTGGTGGGTTTTCTCTGGTTTCCTCCTACAGTCCAATGCAGGTTAGGTTGATTGGTGTGTCTCAATTGCCTGTTGTGTGCGTGTATGCACACTCTGTGGTGGGTTGGTCCTCTGCCTTGTGCTGTATGTGTCCTGGGATGGGCCCCAGGTTTCCTGGCAACCCTTAACAGGATGAGATGGTGTAGAAGATGACTGACTGATAAAATAATATTAAGTGGGCATTCAATGTAACCACCTGTGTTTACACTGTTAACTGGATGTCAGTCATTCTGCTGTGATGACCTGCTCCATGAGGAGTAGCTGGAAGAAGTATTAAGCAGATGAAGAATTGTCTAATAACAATCAAGTGCTAATGGTGCTCATTTTTTAACAAATAATTAATTGTGCAATGTACTGAGAAATGTTTGATAGACTAAGCTCAATTTTTGTGTGTATTAGCTGTTAAATGTAGGTACTTGACTCAAAATATGGGATCAAATCTATTTAAATTGAGTGCAAATTGTTTCCTTACATTTTTTTGAATAGATTATATACATTTTTCTTTATGGTACAACTCTGTGTCAGCTCTGGAAACAATCTGCATGATAGCTACTGGACTGTCTTCTTGTCTGGTCTTGCCTGTGGTGAGGGGTGTGTGTTGGAGTGGGAATACTCATGAGCCCCTGGCTGAGGCCCCATGCTGACCGCAGTTTTCCCCGGTGAACAAAAGACTGGTTTCCATGTTGCAGAGAGTAGGGCTCTAATGGTTAATGGTTTTTTATAATGGTTTATGTGTGGGTGCACAAAACAAAGGTTGTCCTTGAAAAAAAAACATCGACATGATAAAAGCAAAGGCCTTAAAAACTATTTGGACACTTGGAAAATGTCAGTAGTTTTTTGCTGAGATGTCAGAGTTAGCTTCTTTGTGAAAACAAATAACGTTTGATAATTACTTTTCTGAACCATTTATTCAACTAATTGCTCCAAGATAATCTTTAGTAGTTGTATGAGTCAGTTATTGACAGTCATTGTTTCATTTTGTTATGTAATTCAACAATTTGGACATTTTAAGCATGGCTCGGCACGGGACCCCTGTGTATATGAGCAGAGAAAGAGCTAATCGGTGGACTGACTACAGTGGACTGATGAATTCAGTTTAGCTGGCAGGAGGACATTAGTTGAGTAAACCAAACACATTTTGGAGCTCACAACCAGATTTGTGAGCTCCAGTGAGTTAGAACATCCAATCATAAGATTCATTGCCACAGAAGAATTGGTGCTGTGAGACACTGAGAAATCACAAAGAGCATTCACACTGTGCACTAGAAGTTTCACACAGGAAAAAGTAAAAGCAATTTTAAGGTGAAAAGGTAAAGCAAAGATACTGACTGCTTTGATTAAATCTCCCAAGCCAGCTAATGCACACACCCCTGAAATATTCATTTTCTCAGTCAACTCCAGTCTGTTTTTGCTTTTTACAGAACTGAAATACATTTACATTTATTCGTTTAGCAGACACTTTTGACCAAAGAGACTTACAACATTTCACATAACGTTACAGCAATATTGTTTCTCTGCATTTAACCCATACCCTGGGGGGAAGCCACATGCAGCACCCAGGAAGCTACTGATGAAAACAGTTAAGATCCTGGGGTATTCAGTGATAGTGAACAAAAGGGCAGCTATCCTGCCATTCATGTTCCAACCTCGTTTCCTGTTTATGGTCAGGAGTGGTCACAGGATACCAGGCTATTATAGTAAACGAAAGAGTATTCAATGGAAATTAGGTTTTTCTGGAAAGTTGTGAGTTTCCAGTTTTACTAAGGGTAAAAGGTCTGATTACTGAGACACCAGAATATGAAGGTGGTGCTTCACAGTGACCCTGGACAGCAATATTGACAAGGTGATTACACTTCAGAGTTGAATAGTGCTAGCAAGGTAAGGTCACTGAGGTCTGTGCTTACATTTAAAAATGTTATACATGAGTGTGCATGAAATTAGGTTTCCATGCTGACTTTATTACTTTGCTTTTTGCTTTATTGGCACCAACAGTACAGTACCACTGGCATGAATACACCATTATAGCCATTAACAGGCTAACACCTTTCAAACACCTTTCAAAGCTTTTCGTGTTTTTCCTCTGCTGGGCACACTTCTGACCCCGGAGAAAGCCTCAGTTGCTGCAGGGCCTGCAAACATTCCTTCTCCAGCATCAGCTGCTGCTTCTGGGCCTTTAGCCGGCTGTGATGTTGGCGCAGTGCATGCGCCTTCCTGATCAGCTGCTGCAGCTCCTCCCTCAGCTGCTGGTTCTCCTGTATCACATTCTGTATGTGGGCCGCCAGGCACCTAGATGCCTCCTGAGGAAAGCAGAACAGTAATAAATTTTAAAAAACAAATGTGCGGCAGCCTTTTTATTAGTTTCACACATCATCAAAAAGACTACAGGCCCAATTATACTGCAGGCGTGTAGCTTCCTAACTGAGGTGGCTTGAGGGCAGGGCCTTGACAGCCACAAACCATACCATGCATGTAGACAGCACTGAGTACAGGGTATATGCAAGTGCAATAATGCATAAACCATTGTAAGAGTGTGAAAAGTAGTATGGTGTCAGATGGGGAGGTTGGAAATTAAGGCTGCATTTATACATATATGAATTTTTTTGGAGACAAGCACGTGCCTTCTGGGTGGACGCTACCCTACCACATGGTGACACACTGACCTTGTTGGCGGCCACAGTGAAAGTGTGCACCAATTGCTTGGCAAATTTCTCATACTCCTTCTGCTTTTGGAGACAATGTGCCTTGAGGTCATGGAGGTCCTTGGAGAATCTGCGCTGCATGTCTGCCTTCTGTTTCTGGAGCTCCGCAATGCGAGCGAGCTGCTGCTGCTGCTGCTGCACTTCCTGTCGCATAAAACACAGACAAGCATCATACACACTGCAGGGAAGGCTGCAGACTACAGGCACATCACCAAACAACATCACTGACCCAACGCAATCACTATACTGAAACAAAGACATGGCATGTCAATATTCATTCTTCAGATAAAGGAAACATAAAGAACCAAATTCATCTTAGTGTAACTCAAGCTTGGAAGTTTCTGCTCTTTCTATACCTCACTCTCTTTGATCTTTGTGACCTCGGATTTCAGAAGAGCCAGCTCCATTTTTTTCTCCATAATCTTTCTCTTCAACTCTGAAACACATATAGGTGCTATATAAATGCTGTGGAGTGAAAGTCCTTACAAAACATGCACCGGTAATGCCTTAGTCAACACGCCGTGACTACAAGGAAATTAAAATGCCTTTGAAACCTGCTTCATCTTTGATGTGTCATTGAAGAATTATCAACAAAAATATTATCAACAAAAAAGATTGCATAAAATTTCTGTATATATCATGGCAATCATCTCACATGGTATGTAATTGAACTTTGTTGCTGCTTTCTGTTAAACTTTGATACTGTCAGCTTGTCTGTACAGTAAACCCCTTACCATCAGCCTGTTCTGTGTACTTTGCCATCTGTGTCTCCCGCTGTTTCTTCAGTTTTTCCAGCATCTCCTGGTGTTGCTCATCTAGCTTCACAATGGCACTGCGGCGTTCCTCGTTGACTTGGGATATATAAGCTCCAAATTCTTGCTGTGTACATAGGGAATGAAATAACGTTATTAACATTCTGTTAATAACATTCACTTACTGAATTATGCTGAAAAACAAACACTTTTAAAGAAACATTTTTATTCATGTCTTTTACTGGATATTTCACTTGGTTCAAATTTTGTTTCATTTCGCTAAATTCATTTTTGGACTGTGAACTATGACACCATGTCCATAACCAATGCAGTAGCTTCACATTCACTTTAGCATGAAGGAGACCAAAATAACGGCACTTACTCTAGTACCAATTACTCACCGTCTCTAAGCGCATCTGTTCAGCCTCGTTCTGAAGAATCTCGTTTTCATGTCGACTGTTTTGCGTAAAATTAAGGCTTTGAGTGAAGAAATGTGTTTGTGAGCACAAGTTAAATACACAAGAAACTTTACTGTCTGCTAATGTTTTCCTCTGGTAGAAATATACATCTTAAATTTCAATAGTACATTTGCATAGGATAGTGCATTACAGTACAGATTCTCTTATCTGGCAACACTGGGACCTGATTGCAGATGTAAAATGGATTTTGCCAGTGAACTGAGTATTAATTTACTCTGTCAACAACATACAAAACATTTACAGCACATTATATTCAATGACAAGATTATTTAAGTTGTCACAAATTCCCAACAAACTGGTACTTTCAGTTAAGTTGCTAAATACCTTGTTTAAATCTCCCAAGCCAGCTAATGCACACACCCCTGAAATATTCATTTGCTCAGTCAACTCCAGTCTGTTTTTGCAGTTTCAGAACTGAAATACATTTACATTTATTCATTTAGCAGACACTTTTGACCAAAGAGATTTACAACATTTCACAAAATGTGTTATAGCAATATTGATTCTTTGCATTTAAGCAGTGGGCAGTCACATGCAGCACCCAGGCAGCTACTGATTACTCAAAGACACACCTGGCAGCGGGACTGTGATTTAACCTACGAAACTGCCACATCCCAGACTAGTAATGGTTTGCAGAATACATTATTAATATATGTCGGAAACAGCTTTTACAACTTTAGGGGAAAATGTTTATAATAAATTCCAAAAACAGTTAAGTGTCTGTACTGTACACAAGTTCACTCAAATGAAAGAACCAGACTGCGCTTGTGTACATAATATGATCATTGTGATGTACAAAACTGGCCATTAAGCAAGAACATACACACACAGGTCATAGTATGCCAAAGAATACAGTTCCGCTGCTCTTCTCCGGAGGGCGTTGCAGGAGTCAGTCAACATATCGTACCTGTCAACCACAAAACTGGGCTTATTCACCTGTCACACAGCATGAATGCTCATACGTCAACAGGAAACGCTACAAAGATATCTTCTTGCCCATTGTCAACCATTTATTACAAATACAAATTAACCAAATTGTAAAATTGTATGTGACATCTGCTAATACCTAAGGCAGTTCTACAAATGACACATGGGGAGTGTGTGATGAAGTTTCTCTACTCTGTAGTGTGCACCTTTACATGGTGCTTGGTGTCAATCTCACAGATGCAGCATATAACAGTGGAAAACATGGGGCTTGGGCCCCAAATGCTGGACACGAAGGTGGCTATAACTCACTCTCTTTTCAGGAAGACTTCTGTGTCTGGTTCATTTCTTAGCTTTTTCTTCACCTTCTTGGCTTTGATTTTAGGTGGCATGCTGACCTGTGATCAGCAACTCTGTGGTGTGAATGCAAACACATAACGTTGTTGTTGTTGCTGTTTTTACTTAAAATTAACGCATTCAATTGTTCGTTTTTATTCAGCTTTTTGAGTTTTTTTTTTTGTTTGTTTATGAACACTTAGCATTGATGTAAAACAAATTAGTTTAACACGTATCAGACGTGGCCTTACATTTTGCCAGTTTTAGCCATAATTTTGCAAAGCCTTTATACCCCTAACGTACCATTTCATCAGATTTATCTAACCTTTTACAAACGGTAAAAAGAATGACATTGCGAAAATACGAGGTATTAAGCTAACACGTCATTAACATATCTTTGTGTAACATATACAAATGTATTACAATTTGAACGTTTAGTTTAACTAATTTACCGGTAACAAACTGCTTAGACTTACCTTTTAGTCTTGTACGGTTCGTTACTATGGCGACACAATAACAAAATTGCACCAAGATGGAATCGCTGTATCCCTAATAACCTATGTCCCCTTCGTGTACTGCTGAGGCTAAAATTCACGCAGGAGTGAAGAAAGTGTTTAAATGAACAGTTAGGTCCAGTTATGCATTCACTAGGAATAAATTTACAATCAATCACTGGCTACACTGATCGGATTTGATTATTGTATTACACGTTAACTACGCTCCGCATTAGTTATTATATTTCTTGTGTTTAAGGAGAAGTGCAAATATCTTTCAGTTCGGTTCTTGCCTGTTTAATTAGTGTCAAATGGAGCACATGAACGAACATTACCAGAACACTCCTTGCTCGGTTGTCCCGCACGTGTAACTGTACTGCAGTACCGAACATGCACATTAGGGGGCAGCAAGACAGCCAGTCCCGAGAGGCTGGGGAAGGTGCGCTCGCCTCGGAGCTGCTCGAGCGGGGCTTGGTGTTACAGGCGACGCTGCCATGTTTTTACATCTGAACTGGATGATATTGACGTGACGTTAATTTCATTAGAGAGAAGCTGTAAAGACGCCATTATCGGCAGAGCGCATCTCCGTTGCGCCTTGAGCGCTCCGGCGTGGGAACGAGAGCGCGTGTGCGCCCCTGAGCGACGTGCTGCGGAGGATGCTCGGTGCGCGCGCCGTCTGACAGGCAAGAGCAGAGAAGCGACTCACTGCTGCTCTATCGACAAGATTGCATCAGAACGGACGGGCTGCAGCTATGGAAAAGAAAAGCGATTTTCTTTGCGGAATCGTGGAAGGTAAGATATTATTATCCAGTGAATCCTGCATTGTAACGGTGTTTTTAAGTTTTGAATGTACACTAACAAAACCGACGGTAGCATGCTGTGTCCTTCTTGTATGTTTATTTTGTATATATATTTGGGAACATAGATGACATATCTGTAATATACTGCCAGCCTATATCACACGATTCTTTAGGACAATATTGGGTGTCCAGACATGTACAAGTTTATTCTAAAAATAGGGAGATTATTCTTCGTTGCTTTCACGGCCTTCCATGTGTGCTTCTCACCTGCCTGTCAAGTGATTTCTGGGAATCCATACTGAAGTCTTAACGTGGGAATAATGTCTAGGAGTAGCCCCAGACATCGAGGGCTCAAACTGCTATGTAAACAGCTAAGAAAATGATACGTTTAGTACGAGTTAGACTAGTTTATCGACACGGCTTGGATGTAAAACGGCAAGGGCCAGTTTTAGGTTGTTTTTGTTCCAGTCAGTTTTGGTTCCCTCCTCCCCCGTCTCCATCTGTGTATTACCAGCATTTGTCACATGCTCAACCAATAACTGGAGCAAATTCATAAAGGTGTTCTCTGCTCATGTATTATATGCTTTCGCCCAGGGAAATGCCAGTCTGGGTTTTAGGATCCAGGTTATTCCTCCAAACTTCTGACCCAGTTTCATCCTGCACACCCAGTATTGTGCAAAATGGATCATAGATTGTCTAGTTGGGTTAGGTGTGCAGCGGAGGTCATACCAGTGAACATGAGGGATCTGAAGTGTGGTATCTAAAGACCTGAATGTATATCATATGTGAGTATGTGGCTGTTGTGGGGGTCATAGCGACCAGTGTTGGGAGAGTAACCTGTGGACTTTGGACTTTTTCCCCTCACAGGCTTCTATGGGCGACCCTGGTCGATGGAGCAGAGACGTGTCCTTTTCCAGTGGTGAGTGGCCTGTGCTCTGAGTGTCTGTGCTACATCGGTACCTGTGTCAAAGGGCATGTCCACGTGTGACCAGAGCTGGCACAGGCTACTATACAATTTTCCCTGGCCACCCCTCATGCCTCCCTTGTGTAATCCTTAATTTACCATGTTACTAGCCTGTCTACTGTGAAGGGTAGAAGTCCAAACAGAACCTTTGCGATGTGCTTTGGTGCAGGTTTGTCAGACAGTCATGGCCTTTTAGTGGTGGATGCAGAGTCTCTGGTATTTAGAAATATGCAGATGATACTTCAGTTATTGGCTGCATTGTCAATAATGCTGAGGTGTCCTGCAGAGATAATGTACCTGGTACAATGGTGCCATGACAACAACCTTTTCCAAGGTTGCCACAGCAAAAAGGTGCCCCTGCCCTTCTTACCTACGTCAATGGAGGGTCTGTAGAGATGGTCAGTGCCAAAGCTTCTTGTCAGTCATATTACTAGGAACCATAGCATAGTGTTATTGATCATCTATACTTTCTCAGACAACTGAAAACATTCCACACTCAGGCTCAGCACATTCTACAAAACGGTGACTGAAAAGTGTTCTTCAATGTGGCAGCGCAGTGTAGTTGAAAAACTGTATCTGACCAGCAAAAATTTGAAAGGATGGTCAGGTCAGTAAACTCACCTGGAAAACAGCTTCCTACTGTTAGAGATGTCTTCCAGACACAATGTGTGGGAATGGCAGGTAAAATCACAAAAGACAATAGTTACATTAGCTTCACACTGGTCTCACCCCTTGCTGTCTGGGAAACGGCACAGGGGTGCTAATACAAATGAAGAGCAGAGAACAGCTTCTTCCCACAAGCTTTACACCAGAATAAAGTCTCTCAAATGCTAAGTGAACCAGGTCAAAATATACCCCACTCAGAGCAACAGCACACTGATCAGCTGATTTATATATTCAGTCTTTTGTTCAAAACCTTGTCATTCTCTATTGTCTGGCTATGCTCATGTGTATGTGACATTTCTGTATATTAAAACATTTCCTTACCATTTTTCATGTAATGAGGTAGTGATGACAGCAAATTGTACAAAATACATGTTACGTTTGCATTTGTTTATATAACAATTTATATGCATCTCTTTTGCTCATGACATTAAAACTCTGGCTGTAATGTAACCTCCAATGCCAGTTTAGCCAACAAATGTTCAACTGTTTGTTTCCATGCCAACCGTTACAGCAGTGTTTTTTATTCTACAAGAATGGAATACCAGTGTAAAACTGATCTTCATTTATAAAATATTTGTGATCTTTGATATGGCACACAATCAAATATAAGCAGCTGCATAGTGTGCACACAATGATAACGGTATTTTTACTACAGTAGGAAAAGAAACCACTGAAAAGTTTTAATATTAATGTGCAATTTCCCAAAGGTGCCACAGGGTGTCAGTATTTCCTGCAGTATTTACGAGCTGGCTTGGCATGGGTGGTTAATGGCTTCTGCTGTTTCATGGGCCCTGACAGCAGCTGTGGCAGTTGCATCATACATCATTTTAATAAAACATAACTCTTCAGGAAAGGGGCATCCAACCCTGCAGGGTTTGAACACATTTGTTCTTCTTCCTCCTGTTTTGAAAGCATTCAGCAGGTAAGACAGGGTGGAGTGAAATGGTGCCGGGGTTAAGATGAATAGTGTAGGAAGCAGAAATTGGCTGAGCTACTGAGAAAAGCCTTAGAGACAGTTAGATTTTAAGCTATCAATACACTATGTTCTGCTAGCCAATGAGGCACCAAGAACCGTCTTACTGCATTAAACAGCCATATAAAATTATCACAAGGGGATAGGAAAATGGATTACATCAGGCCAAAACAAACAAAAAACACTGAAGCTAAAAGTCATTGCTAGTGGGAACTTAAAATGTCTGAGTGACATCTAGTGCTTAAAATATCATGTGTGAAACATGAGGGTGAGCAGATTATATATAAAAATCCAAGCGAGACTAAAATACCGCACCTCATTTAAATGTGGCCAGGCTTACACAGTTTGGATAGCTGTTCCTATAGCTGCCTTCTGCCACCTTAGGAACAGCCGCAACCGGTGGGACCATACTCTGGCAGCATTGCTTTATTTCTCTCAAGGAAATGGCAGCGTGTCTGCAGAGCAAAAATATTGGAATGATGATGTGAAATATGTTTGCAATGCCCTGAAACTAACTGATTTTAATTTATAATAATAACTACACGATTGTCATTAATTTGAATAGATATTATACATCTTATACATATACTTGTTTTATATTTGTTGTCAAGTTTTCCTTTTTATGTTGGGTTTGTAGTTCTGTGTCTAATGGTTGTGTTTTTTCATGGCCCAGTTTGGCTTTCAGGTGTCAGGTGCCTCGTTTGAGAGCAAAGGTGGTGGGTGGAAGAAGTATGCGTGGGGGTGTCTCCATGGGGCAGCACTGCTGCCATATGTGCAGGAAGCAGAGATGGGAGTAGTGTGTTTCCCTTCCCCAGAAACAAGGAGGCAGGGGTCCAAGGAGAGACAGAGTGAGGGGTAGAGAACTGAGAGAGTCCCAGTTGGAAACAGAGGAAGAAAGGCACTGAGACTGTAGGGGTTTCAGCACACACAAACAGGCATGCCTGGGACATGCTTTTCCTGCCTGCGCTAACCCCAGCATGCTCCTGGCTCTGGCCGTGTTGTGACCATGTGCAGCTGGTGAAATACTGCCCTGTTTTCCCATGCAGAAAAGAACAGTGATCACATGTACATAAACAGCCTCCTATGACCTGTGATTGTTATTGTTGTGGCACAGACAGCTCTGTTGAATGTGGTATGTGGAGTTTAATGATGTTGCAATGTGTGTAGTGCACACAGCCTTGTTCCTGTTCTCTTAATTTATTTAGAGATCACTGGCTAAAGAGAAATTGTTTTTTGTTTAAGGTCAGACAGGTTTTTCTCCCTAGGATCTGTCCACAGAGGTATTTTTTTCCCTCCTATGTTAAACAACAACAGTATGTAATTTAGCATGTACTGCTAATAATGGCTAGCTAAAGCAGATGTATGGTACTAGAGTTTAAATAAATATACCTTTGTTGAACAGGGAGACTATAAACATAGAACGTTGTTTACTTCTATCATATTGTTATTTTGACATGAATGGATCACATCTTACCTCTAACTAATTTATCTTGGCTAAATCAACATCACTGTCTTAAGGTTCACTTTCTGTGTAAGTGTTGCTCCTTCTAAATGTCTTATTTAAAACATTTTGCTTTTAACTAGTTGAGTGTGAGATCGTGTATTATTACCATAGGTTTTTTTTTTTTTCTTTTTCAAGCATACAGTGACGTAATTGACAAAGGATGAGTCACTTTTGTAGGTTAACCCAGAAGATTTTTTTTAGCTCCATCCATTCTTCTGAAACAGCTGCCAGTCCTGGAAATGTAAAAGCCTACATGCAATTATGACAATCTGCAGGATTTTCTCTGCTCTTCTCAGAAAGGAAACCTACATCCTGAGCAACTTAACCACAACCAGAACAGGTGTATGTCTTTTTATAGGTATAACTTATAAATTGTTTTGAAATACAAAGGTAAACTGTGCTATTTTCTTGGAAAATGACAGCTGGCAGCAGTTTAACAGAATGAGAGTGTTTAAATACCGTCTTAGATTTGTATCCGCCTGTATAAATGTACATTCATAACAGTCGTAATCTTATTTTATTCACCAGCCTTCCTTCCGCAGTACAGTATGTTCTAGAAATGGGTTGTTTAACATCTGGTCTGTCAGATTCCAGGTTCTCTTCCGTGAGGATGAACCAAATGCCACACATTCCACCCACGTTCCACCTGCAGCGTTATTGATCCATGCCCCCTGTGTGTTGGTTGTTGGATGTTACTGATGCAAGGTGGAGACAGTCGCACATGTTCTACAACATACCAGTGCCAGAGTAGTCACTTTTTTTTTTTTTTGTCTTTCCAAACATTTTTTTGCACTCTTGGCAAGGGATGTAAGCGCAATATTATGCCCTTATTTGCAGTTCTGTTTAGTTGATTTGTGAAGGCTAAGGCATGAGAATATTATATCTTGAAACTAGAGATGATTACATTTTGGCCTTTACCTCTGTTAACAGGATGGAAAAGTGGGGTCTGAACACATATCTGTACGGCCCCAAAGATGACCTGAAGCACAGGCTGCTCTGGAGGGAGGTGTACTCCCAGGAAGAGGAAGGTACGGTGCGACCACATGGGCTCTGCTTGTGGTTAGGGATGACCATAAGAACAGCTGACGCCTGTGTGCACTTTCCTTCATTCTGCAGCCCAGCTAAAGACTCTGGTGTCGGAATCGGAGTCACGGGGCCTGCAATTCGTATATGCACTTTCTCCTGGACAAGACATTGTCTTCTCCAGTTGCTGTGACATCACTCTGCTAAAACGGAAACTCAGGCAGGTAGAGTTAGCTCCGGTCACAAACGCTCAGCTCGCCTGTGTGAGCTGTGTGGGGAAATCTTGTACAGTATTGTTTCTGGCTTTCTTTTTGTTTTGTGTTTTGGCCCAGCTTGTTTGCCCTTTTTCCCCATTAGGTGGCAGATTTGGGCTGCAAGGCCTTTGCCATTCTCTTTGATGACATCGACCACTCCCTTTGTCAGGCAGACAGTGAGGCCTTCTCCTCATTCGCCCATGCGCAGGTCACAGTGGCCAATGAAATCTTCCGTTTCCTTGGGGAACCATCTGTCTTCCTGTTTTGCCCTACAGGTAGTGTTTTCACTGAGTCACTCAAGAAGCAGTGCCAGGTAGTGATTTGGTTATTGATTTGTGCACCCCCCCCCCCACAAAGAAATGATTTTAGAACAATTCTACTGTAAAAATTACTAAACCCAGTCCTGTTAAGCAGTGCACAAAGATAATTCCTGTGTTTTCAAAGGAAAAAAATTTTTGTTATTCACTTTTTAATACCATTTAGTTTTCTACTGTTTTTTATTTACTGTATACTGAATGACTTCAGAGTGATAGGTAGTTAAAATTGTGTAAGTAATCTGTATTATTCTGTGTTATGGGGGATCAATTATACCATTAGCCAGTTTGAAACCATTTTTTTGTGTGTACAATGTGATGAAATGTATGAAACTGCTGAGTATTAGTCATCATGCACACTGAAGGGAAAAACAACCATAGTTGTGATTTTGGTTGCATATTGTATTTGGTGAGTGCTGTATTAAAATGGTTACTGCTGGTGTAGCTCCTCTGTTACATAAAATGCTGAGAGAACAAGTAGATTAGCCAGTCAGAATTACAAATTGCTTTGAAAAACTTGAAGTAATCTAGTTAAACACATGCTGATATGTGTATGTTTTAGCCAGTGTTGCTAAGTAATACCGAATATTGAATGAGGTCTGGGCGTTTGTCTGCTGCATTATCTCTAGTGGGTTCCCTGCTCTTGCACATCAGCACGGTCCCAGTTTTTGCTAGTAAGTCTTATTTCATGATAACAGATCACATTTTGTGTTTTTCAGAGTACTGCGGTTCTCTCTGTTCCCCAAGCGTGGCCAAGTCCCCCTACCTGTTGACCGTGGGCGAGGACCTGCTTCCTGGCATCTCTGTGATCTGGACAGGTGAGATCACCGCCTCTGTCTGGAGCCGCGTGTCAACACGTGCCTCGGGCCACCCAGCTCGTGCCTGCGACCTCTGCATTTGACCTGAGACGCTGAGCACCAGTGAAGCCACAATGTCACCCAGCTGGACTTGAAGGACAGCTGCCATGCCCCAGCCCATGCAAACGAGAGGCGAGGCC
Source organism: Chitala chitala (assembly GCA_025773905.1). Classification (NCBI taxonomy): domain Eukaryota; kingdom Metazoa; phylum Chordata; class Actinopteri; order Osteoglossiformes; family Notopteridae; genus Chitala; species Chitala chitala. The sequence goes on from JABJVR010006766.1 coordinate 13,560, forward strand.
ATCAGAAGAGCCATTAGCAGAGCTTTTCTAAGGAAGATCAAAGAGGGAGCCACAAGCCACACCTGTAGGGGCTTTGCTAAGAGTGGGTGATCAATTCATACATGCTTTTCCCTATGGCTTGACAATTTTTCCAAATCCAGAGAGCACTATTCCAGGAAATAAACCCTTAATGGTACCACTGATGGTCCTGTCTACCTGTTACCTGACAGGGGTGCCCCTGATGAAAGACGTTAGGTCATACTACAGTGAATAATTATAATTATTTGTTTTCTGTACTTATCAATACACGTTGGCTGTACAAATCCCATGCTTTATATTGTTATGTCCTGTTGCTACATGCTGTCATGTTTTTGTTCCTTGTGTTCTACTCTGTGTTTCTACAGACCAAGCTGTGATATGCTGAAGACAGATAGACTGCATACCTTTAATGGTTTTAATGAACCTGTGCAATTCAATCCTATACCGTCCTGCTCCGAATTTCTGTTTTGTTCTGAGGTTGAGTTTTGACATGCTCCTCCTATGAGAATTGTTTTCCAGTGTTAAGCAGTGAGTAGTAGAATAATGATTGATGTTCAGTTTCAGACCTGTTGTATTTTATTGATGTTTGTCTGTCTTGCAGGGAGCAAGGTCATCTCTCGGGAGATCACCGTAGAATCCTTAGCAGAAGTGAGAACTGTATTACAGCGCCCCCCTCTGGTCTGGGACAACCTGCATGCCAACGATTATGACTCGAGGCGGGTCTTCCTGGGGCCCTTCAAGGGCCGACCCCCTGGGCTGCAAGAGCACCTGAGAGGCCTTCTGCTAAACCCAAACTGCGAGTTTGAGGCTAACTACATCCCCCTGCATACCCTGGGAGCCTGGCACCAGGTTGGGCTTCAGAACAAGAAAGGTAAGGGAGGATCCATGTGGGCAGAGATAGAAGGTTTGGAGTGCAGTGGGTCAATGATGTCTTTACAAAAGTGTAGGAAAGAAGAATGAGATTACATCCTGATGCAGGGTTCAGTTAACTTAATTGACTTCTGACTGAGCTGTTCCCTCCTTGCAGATTGTGAAGACCAGTACTGTCCAGAGAAGGCGTTGTCTGCTGCATTGAAGGACTGGATGGAAGAGCTAAATCAAACCTTACACCCAGGTGCAGGAGCTGACTGGGGAGTACGGCACAGGGGTGCTGTTAGTGACTTTAGGCCCCATGAAACATTATCATGGGATGATAAAATGGTTGTGGTCCCCTGTCAGCCAATGGCCCTTGGAATTGTCTCAGGTTTCCACCCCTCTACAGCACCCCCGCTAAGGAATGTGACGTGGTTACGGGGGGCTGATCAGCTGGTTACTGGGGATAAGCAAGTAACTGACAGTTCAGACTGTAAACTGAGATATGATTTTAGAGCCAGGGCTTGAATTGCGAAATATGTGCATGTTTTTAATAACTCCTGCAAATTCATTGTGCATAAAGCAGGATATTCCCAAGCCAGTTTGTCGTATTAGTAATATTGTAATTGTAACTACTATATTAATTTTATAATTAATTTAATTAATTGACGATCGTGTAGTTATTTAGTCCATAGTAACTATAGATTCTCTCTCTATTCCAACGCAGTGTGGTGTCATACTCACATTAGCCCATACTGAATAATGTTTGAAGAAGGGGTTCTAAAAGGTGTAATGTCAGGAAAGCCTAACGTGGTTGTACTGTAACTGTTAACTGTTTTATAACTTATAAACTACAGCGTCTGGACTTGGTTCACACAGAACCTGTCATGAGTACTAACTGCTGACAAAGGATCAAAACTATAGACTATCAAAACCGTTAACTGTTTTGTCTCCAAAGAAACTTCTGATAAGCTTAATGTTGCTTAACATGCTTACAAAAACTGTTTTCCATGATGCGACCGATCAAAAATGATGTCAGGGGTTAAAACATTGATCAGATACTGTATTTGTACAGATATACAGATACTGAAGGCAGTTGTATGAATATGCACATGCAAGGTTTGTTCTACAATGTTGAAATAAGTCTCCGTTTTTGAAGTTAAAAAGAAAAAGTGAAAATAATATGGCTTTCAAAGATATGATGAGAATACTCTAAAGTATCCACATTAATCTGAAAGCACATTATAATGTACAAAGAATGGTGTCACACCTGAAATAGAAAACTGAATGTAAGGCCCTGAGAGTTTTTTATGATGACTTCTAAATTCATTTCCTCTGGACTTCCCATGAAGGACGTCAGACCAGACCAGTGGAGCTGAAGTCAACAGGAGCTAAATCAAACTCAAAGACCTCAGAGAGTGTCGACAATCACCCCACCACGAAGGGGGGCCAAATCAAATCACCTCTGGATCCTTTTCAAGAGAATGGATGCCCTACAGAGGCTCCTGCCAGTCCCACCCTGGACCTGAATTTAAAAGTGGGGGAGCAGGACACCAATGTTGCCTTACATAATGAAGATGGGTGTGTGGAGTTTGACAGAAAAGGCAGATCCCTGTATGTGGAGCAAGATGTGGAGGGCAAAGAAGAGGGCCAAGAGAACGGCGGCATGTGCAAGGAGAGCAACGCCTCGAGAAACAGTTCTGGCGGTGCTGCTCGAAACAAGGGCCAGGGCAGGGTTGTGTGCGGAGGGAAGGCCCCACTGACAGAGCAGGAGGTTCGGCTGCTGGTAGGGCTTTACTTCCTGCCTCACGAACACGGCCCTCCCGCCCAGCGTCTGCTGCAGGACCTGGCGTGGCTAAAGGCCAGCAGCCACTGCGTCAGTGCCAACGGCAAGAAGGGCCAGTCTGATAAGGTTAGAGGTCACTAATCAGCACGAGTCAAACTCACCTGTTCCTCTCCCCATCAATAGACTCACAATGTTTCTTCCATTGCAAGTCAGATTCACCTGTTTGTATCCCTGTTTGACTCCCCCCCCCCCCCTTTTTTTTTTTTTTTGTTATCACCTCCGCTGAGTCACACCTGTTTCTGTCACCGTCATTTAGACTTAACCGCTTCCTTCATCTTCCTCGGTCACACACCTGCCTGTCTCACGCACGTTCTGCCCTTTCCGTCCCTGGGCAGGTCGAGGAATGGCGTTCCCGGGCGAGCTGGTTCCAGGCCGCATGTGACGACATTGCTCAACTGCACAGCAGTGTGGTAAACACTGTCAGCAGAGCATTCCTCTATGACCTTTACCCTTATGTGTGGGACTTGCGGAACACTGTCCTCGTTGCTAGAGCCTTTGTCAGCTGGCTGGGTGAGGGAAAGTCTTGTTCGTTCCCTATACGGGTGTGGGCCAATAACCACTTAACTCCTCCCTCCTGTAGCACATTGACATGCCTTTCACACTAACAGGTTTTTTGGTGACATAAGTAATGCAGGCTCAAAGGTCATAAGAACTGTCTAGAAGATGAATCGTGCTAACTGGACTTGTTTCTTCTTGTTTGTCGTAAGAACTGGTTCAGAATACCAGAATATCAAACGACCAGAAAAAGGATCATATAGCTTCCAGCGTTTTAAATGCTATTTTTGTTAACAAAGACCGCTGGTATTCATTCTGTGGTGGTAATAAGCAATGTCACATGGATCCATTTACCAGTTCTGTACCTGGGGCTACCCACCAGCACCTGTCTGTTTTTTACCACGTGAGAATCATGCATTAATCTTTGCAGTTATTTCTGTTAGTCAGTCATATTTTAAATTTCAGATTCAGGTTCAATACTCCTACTTATTATCATGTCGACGTGATACCTCCAGACCTGGGGCTCGATTCCCACCTTGGGTCTGTGTGTGTGGAGTTTGCATGTTCTCCCTGTGCTTGGTGGGAGGGTTTCCTCTGGTTTCCTCCCACAGTCCAAAGACATGCAGGTTACGTTGATTAGTGTGTGCCCTGCCCTGTGCCCAATGTCTCCTGGGATGGGCTTCCTGTGACTCTTAACTTAATGAAGTGGTATAGAAGATGAATAAATGAAGAGTTTTTTAAAATGCACTGATCAAAGTCTTTTGAGAATTGCTGTGAGGAAGAGTCTTTGGACTAATGGATTTTGCTGTTGAGAATCTTTATTCTGCCGTTGAGTAGTCTGATAGCCTGCAGAAAGAAGCTTTTGTTCAGTCTCTAGACGGTTTTTGCTTTTATGCTACAGTAACGCTTCCCAGATGGCAGGGGGAACACTGTATGAAGCTAGGGTGGCCGTTGTCCTTTTGTGATTTTACCTGCTCTTTATGAGAATTTATGTCTGAAACTTATAAATTACTTAAATAAAAATATGAAATATCTGAAACATTATCAACTTTCACATATCTGTTTCCACATGGTGCCATAACATAATATGATGAGAATACTTATAACATAAGTGGGGAAAAAACTTACCCATCCATGATTACGATGCTTCTAAACAAATTTCTCTGAGGACTGAACCTTGCCGGGAAGAGCTCAGTGTGCAGTGGGCTTTGAGGACTGAAGCTGTAAGGATGCTTACTGGCATAACCTTATAATGGGTCTGTAGTTGCCATGTGGTGTAGGAGGGTGCTCACAGTGACAAGGTTTTTATGCTGCAGGTACATGTCAGAAGGGAGTTATACAATAAAGACAACACAAAGTGCAATAAATATAAACTAGATGAGTGTAATAAATGTAAACTTAGTATTCAATATGATAAGCTGGAAAATGCAGACTGAAGTGCAGAGGAGTAATAAAAATGCGGGTCACAAGCTATTTAGTGACCTGATAGACTGGGGGAAGAAACGGTCTCACCATCTCTGTCACAGGTATTGTGGGTCTGCTAAAGTTGCGGATGTTCTTCTGTTCACAGATGGGCGGGTGCTAAATGACGGCTCACCAGCGGGAACCTGGAGGAACTGTTTTCATTGTGAGTGACAGCTGACTGTTTATTGAAGTATATGGGAGGGTGGGCTCTAACGTGCTGAAAGGCGGTTTTCCTGTTTTGCTCAGGGTGTGGCAAGACTGTGGGTGCAGACCTACTGGGTGTGGAGTCGGAGCCCTGGGTCTTCAAAGGAGGGCTCTCAGGAGAAGTGCAGGTAGGAAGATTTCAGATGGATTGCCTCTGTCTCACTGCTGGCATTAAGGGCAAGGAGGTATGGGTATAGAGTCAGGTTTACAGGTTTGTGTACTGGTAGGTTCACTACTCTGAGAAAACATGACCAATTATACAAAACACATAGTATACATTTTAAGCTATTTGCCATCACAGAAATTAAATTAATCACAGTAAATATCCAAATGACCTGGTATGTAATCTTATGAGTGAATTATATGCAAATTAGTGCCTCTGAGTGTCGGTCCCCTGTGTCCCTCAGATGCTGCTTCCAGGTGGGACCAACAGTGAGCTTTTCAGCCACCCACCCCCCCTGTTTCCCACCTCCAGGCTGTATAACATTCGTCCCTACCATCCCAAAGACAAGGTGAGCCCGGTGCATGTGTGATAATGTGTGCATGTGCACACAACTCCAAGCATCACACACAGCTCTCCTCGCTTCACCAGGTAAAGCTGTATCGGATAGTGCGACAGCTTCACCTGCAGGGCTTAGAACACCCTGACGCAGCCTTATCCCACCCTGACCTCATCGGAGACAGGTCAGTCCCTACATCACCTCAGCTGAAGTGCATATCTAAAATATTTCTAAAATTATCATTCATACTTCATATAAAAATCCAAAAACGGTGTGGTGCAAAGTAGACAAGATAAATTTAGAGAAACTTTATTGTGTGTGTGTGTGTGTGTGTGTGTGTGTGTTTTGGTGTTCAGGTGTCTGGGGGCATTCCTGGCCCTTTGCCCAGAGTACAGCTTTGTCCTGGAAGATGAGCTGGGGGTGTGTGGGTGTGCCCTGGGAGTTCTGGACATACGCTCCTTCACCAAACGCTGCCAGGCCAGCTGGCTGCCCGCCATGAGGGACAAATACCCTTCCCGTGCCCACGGGGGTACTGTGTCACAGGTCTGCCACGGCACCATGCATCACCAGTCAGCACATTTACACACGTATTGTGTTCAAAGGACTTGAATTTTTACATCTGCAAATACAAAAAAAAATGTTTATGTAACACATAAACACATGCAATACAACCTGCAGTTACCCTCAGTACCTTGAAAACACTAACCAAGCATACAATCCATTAAAACTATAAGCATTTAGGGTTTTAACATCAACTTTGGGAATTTTAAATTCTGTGCATTAATGTTTACACAGGCTATAAAAATATTAAGAAGGGTTGAGGAAGAGAAAATGAATGGCAAGTTGGGAAAGCTAGGGTAACAAAGATAATGAGGTGCAAGTATATTACAACCTGTAGCGTGATGAGTGTTATACACTATAAGGACAAAAGTATTCGGCCGCCTGACCATTACACCAACAGGGACTGAAATGACTTGGTATTCAAATATGTATACTTCAGTATGGAGTTGATCCCCCTTTTGCAGCTATAACAGCTTCCACTCTTCTGTTCCCATTCATTCTGTAGAGTTTTAATGAGGTCAGACACTGATGTTGGATGAGAAATCCTGGCTTGCAATCTCCATTCCAGTTCATCCCAAAGGTGCTCGATGGGGTTGAGGTCAGGGCTCTGTGTGGGTCAGTCAAGTTCTTCCACACCAAACTCATCAACCCATGTCTTTATATTCCTTGCTTTGTTCACTGGGGCACAGTCATGTTGGAACAGAAATGGGCCCTCCCCATACTGTTGCCACAAAGTTGGAAGCATAGCATTGTCCAAAATGTCTTGGTATGCTGAAGCATTAAGATTGCTGTTCACTGGAGATAAGGAGCCCAGCCCAAACCCTGAAAAACAGCCCCAAACCATTATCCCCCCTCCAACAAACTTCACAGTTGGCACAAAGCAGTCAGCCAGGTAACGTTCTCCTGGCATCTGCCAAACCCAGAGTCGCCCATCTGACTGCCACACAGTGAAGCGTGATTCGTCACTCCACAGAACACGTTTCCACTGCTCCCCAGTCCAGTGTCGGTGTACTCTACACCACTCCATCTGACGCTTGGCATTGGACTTGGTGATGTGAGGCTTGCATGCAGCTGCTCGGCCATGGAAACCCATTCCACGAAGCTCCCGCCACACAGTTTTTGTGCTGACATGAATGCCAGTGGAAGTTGGGAACTCTTCAGCTATGGAATCAGCAGAGCGTCGGCGACCTTTACGCACCAAGTGCCTTAGCAGTCGTTGTCCCCGCTCTGTGATTTTATGTGGTCTTCCGCATCGTGGCTGAGTTGCTGTGCCTAAATGCTTCCACTTTCTAATAATATCGCTAACAGTTGACCGTGGAATATCCAGCAGGGATAAAATTTCACAAACTGTCTTATTGCAAAGGTGGCACAGTACCACGCTTAAATTGACTGAGCTCTTCAGAATGACCCATTTTATATCACAAATGTTTGCAAATGGAGACTGCATGGATAGGTGCTTGATTTTATACACCTGTGGCAACAGGTCTGACTGAAACAGCTGAATTCAGTAATTAACAGGTTTGGCCAAATACGTTTGTCCATATAGTGTATATTGGGTCTAAAGGCATGGAGCAGTAGAAGGACAATGTAACAGTACTGAATCACAGCAAAAGAGATGCTTCTCAGTGCAGTGCTATAAGGGCTGCTCTTGTGTTTCTCAGGAGGGTCTGTTGGTGTTCCAGGGCGAGCAGCCCGATTACCCGGACTCGCTGCTCTACCACTTCCCCTCTCAGCTGCACCTGGACGCTCTCCCGGAGCTCGTGGATTGCAGCGTGACCCGCAGTCTGCTCACTGCACTGCTAATCGCGCTCAAGGCCAACGGTCAGTCTTGTCATCGTCTTACAGCTCAGATAAACGGTTATCTTTTCTTCCTGTTTTTGTTCTGCAACAGCACTGAGAGTACATAAACACACTTGGTTACCCTAAGGGGTTTTAAGTCACTTTCTGAAGGAATTCCAGAGAGTTTATTGTTTTGATAGCCTTAGAAATGCAGTGAAGTAAAAGTAGTTCCTCTCAGCACTGGTTGTCAATTCAACAAACTCAACTCAAGTGAACCTGAGGATTCTAATCTAATTTAAAACTACAATGGATGAAACTGATAAATGCAGTTTTTTCGGGATCTGAGAGAACCCTGTTTTACAAACGCACGTCCTGGCCACAGTACAGGTCCCTAATATTTCATTGGGCTGCTTTTTGCTTTCATTACAGCACACACTTCTTATGGCGTTGTTTTGACAATTTTGCAATGAATCAACATTTTCATCCACACCTGCATTCCTTTTTTACCAATATCTTGTAGTGATGATGAGGGAGTTGAACCACTCTCTAAAGTCTTCTCCAGCACATCCTAAACACTTCCAACAGGTTTAAGGTCAGGACTCTGTGGTGGACGGTTTAAGTCATTCATTATTCTTGAAACCGTTTCACAATTTTAGCCAGATGAATCTTCATATTGTCATTCTGGAATACACTCATGTTGTCAAGGAAGGAAAAATCCACTGATGGGAGAACCTGGCCATTCTGTAGATTCAGACACTCAGCTGACTTCGATTTATTGCCGCATAATGTTGCTGAGCTTTGACCAGTCCAGCTGAAACAATACCAGCTAATAACACTGCCTGCAAAGGTACACATGTCATTTTTTGGCCAGGCAGAGTATCTGGGCTCTCCAAAGAATATAAAACTTCACATAATTCTGATGTGTCAATTGTACCCAGGTTATCCAGCTGTAGTAGTGTCAAGTCAAGTGTATTTATAGAGTGCTTAAACAACACAGAGTTGACCGAAGTGCTTCAGAGATCATAAAATAGAAGATAAAACAGATAAGATACAAGGTACAAAAAATAAGATGAATATCAAGTACCAAGAACATCAGTAAAAGTGTTGCAACTCAAAAATATGTTAGTGGTTTTCAGTTGTGTCACATCCTCTTTTCTTCAGCTTTTTGCTGTGTAAGCTCATCTCATGTTTTTGATGTGTTTTCTTCTGTGCTTAGGTTCCCAGGGGGTGTTTTGTGAAGTGCTTCCTACGGACCGCCCACGCCTAGAGTTCCTCACTAAGCTGGGTTTCCTGGAAATCCTGCGGGGAGAGGCCAGGCCCCGAGAGGGAGTGGTTCTAGGCCGTCTGCTGTAGGAGCCTCCTGCTGGAGGTCAACTGGCAGATCTTGGGAGCTGCTGTTTGTAGGAGTTGACTACGCAACCTTTTTTTTCTTTTTTTTTTCCTCCTTTAACTAACGTGCACTATACGTTGCCTTGCCATTTCTTTTCAGTGCTGCCCTCCTTGTGAACGGACTGTCTGATACAGTAATGTAGGAACAGATCGCTGCTGGTGACAAAAACACTACAGCCACAAACACAAGTAGACAGTACTGTAGTGCACACAGAGGAGCACAGGTGAATGCACAGCAAGCCACAGGAGAGGGAGCTGGCCCCACTGTGCTTTGAAGTGGCTAAACGTAAACAACTGCATCTCAGCTAAAGCATGGCTAAATTAACAAGCCCTCTTAACACGTTCACCATTCAGTGTTCTGTTAATGAGAAGTAACACATTTTGTGCTCTGAAAAAAATGGTGAAGGACCGGTAGAACCTGGGACGGCTGTAGGTACAGTCCAGTGTCTTATCATATTGATCACCAAGTACCCTTTTAGTACTGCATTAATACACCAGTTATCTGTATTATTATTTTTCTTCTTTACTCGGTGTAAGTGATGGATTTTTGTGAAGTTGATTCCAGAGCGACGGGATAATTATTTTAGCATGCTGTTTTATATTTCTTTAATGAACCACTTTTCCCACAATTCACTTTTCCTTCATGCATGCGGTGTTTTCTTTGCTGACGAGGTGATTGTCTCACCCCTGATCACACTGTCCACACACATTCTTTATACACTTTGTTCTTGGAGCACTCTGTATGCACAGTACTGTAGCGTGCTCTGAAGCTGACTGGCTCTGAAACACAAACCAGGTTGAAGTTGTGCAGGGGAGAGGCGTTTGCATTTTTCCCCCCCCTTACAAAATGTTTATAACTTTCTGTTAAATGCCATTAAAAATCTTTCTCGTAAAGCTGTGTGTGACATTGTAACATGAAAGCTGTTACATTTGGGTGTAAGCTGACACACATTGGATACTCCATGTTGTGGGAAGACAAATCCCCATCACAGGCAACACTGTTTGAGTGTAGCTGACAGAGCGTGTCTACACATGTGACTGAGGCCCAAACACAAGAAAGGTCAGCATCTAGTGTTAGATAAATTGCTGTTAGCTCCAAAGGGTTCACTCTAAGTGAAATTTCAGAATACCTTCATGATCTAACCTTTGTATGTGGCTACTGTGATATTTTGTGCCAGGCTTAGAAACAGTATTAGTCATACTTCAGAGTGACTACTACTTTTCAAATTTACAAACTTCTAAATACATTTGTCACGTACCTCTGTATGTTAAGGTATTTTGACTGGCAAATAATGCGCATTATTTAAATACAGAAATTTAAGTACAGTACTTGTGAAGGTCTCTTTCACTAATAGACTGTTCGTGGAATGTTCTGGACCTGCATAAGGTTATCTTATCTTAGATGAGATGTACAGACAAAAACTTGGAAACAAGTCATTTGAAGATTTTGTTATACATCTCCCCAAAGTCACCCTGAAGCAGAAAAAAAAAAAAAAATGTACCCTTCATTATGTCAAGCCCGGGCCAGGATAAAGAACACTGCACAACACCTGAAAAAAAACCTGCTTTATATTTACCATAATCAACTCACCCATAGTAACTCCTTGACCTGAGACCAGGGTCATGCATAAACATACCAAGGTAAGTTTATAATTTTTGCATGCTTGGCCACACCCTGCTGTAACCAGATGCACCCGTTTCCATGGGAGCTGCAAGAGCGTTCCAGCTTCCTCGGATATTCAAAATGTCAAAACAACTCCTTCAGAACATACAACATACAGCGTGAAACCAGAATGTGAAAGTGCTTCAAACATACCAGTTTTCGAACCAAGTACAAAACCTTACAGTTTCAGCAGCCTCTATGGGAGTCATTAGCACGAAAAACATTTTTTCTTATACATTGCAATGTCCTGGGTGGCTTCCTTCAAACTGGATCACACAAACAACAAACAAGGCAACACATACTGTAATTGGCTTAGAAATTAGGAACCTACTCCATGTAAACCATTACACCCTCCGTTATCCAAAAGCTGCCCTTAAAAAAATTCCGCTTCAATGAGAAATATAACAATTTCTGTATGTATAATGTGGTTCTACACATCCGGGCTTGACGTTTCCTTAGCCTCACACATGTGTCCCTGGGTGTTGTAGAAGTCCCAGAGGAGGTATTGTTCACTAGGTTTCAGGCTATGTAGCACCAGCACTCCCCAGTAGGCACAGAGGTGCTTTGAGGAGGTGAACTCAAAGGGCATGAAGCCTTGGTGGTGTCTGGCACTAATGTTAGCCACTTGGGCACACATGCCCACATAAGCATCATCGATTGGAAAGAGTGGAACTTCAGAAGAAGCCTGCAGCAGCAGTCGGATTGTTTCCTGAGAGATGAGGTAGCCGCCGCCTCCTACGTAGGGAGGGTAGGGTCCAGAAAACATTGACGCTGGAATGTAGTATTTACTCCACCATATTCGCACAGGATACGTGTCAGTGAAAACGTGACCCACGTACAGCGGCTCTGTGAGAGGTGGTGGATGCTGAACCAGACCCAGCACGCGGTCCACATTCACAAACACATCGTCGTCTCCCTTGAGCACATACTGCACTGACCCAGTGCAATCCTCCTGGAACCAGCGCCAGAAGAGCAGCTCCTTTAAGGTTACATTAAAGAAGGACTCCTTGAAGTGCCATTGAAGAATGTCTCCATAGCGACTGTTTTCCTTCCATATGATAGCGTCCACGTAGTCTGTGTGGGAATCCGGCTCTTCCAATGGCAGCCCAAGCAGAAACACCCGGCGAACAGTTCTGCCAGCCCATGTCTGATTTTTACCCCACGTGTTCCGGATGGCCTCTCTCCGGGCCTCGTTTTTGGTGTGAGACTTCAAGGCAAGCAGAAGGGTGATGGGGCCGTGGGACTGGCAGCTACGTGGCCGAATCAGAATGGGGTAGTCCTGAACATGGCGGGACAGCAGAAAGGACTGGTGGAGCCTTAAATTCCACAGATCACCAAAGCTGTCATAGTAGGACAGGAACATCAGCACCGTGGTTGTTGCCAGGAAGACCAGGAAGCAGAGCTGAGGTCTTCGTAAAGTCCCCCACAGCTGTTCTGCTGGAGTGGGAAAGAAGAGTGAGGCAACACACAGGAGAAAGCTCCAAAGAAAGGATGAACAGACTAGACTATCAATGGCCCACCATGATGTTAGTATCAGTGCAAACACTGCACAAGGCTTGTGTCTATAAAAATGCACCGCAAAAGGACATACAAAAGAAGAGCATACAACTTAATACATTGGTGTTGCTTTTGTTAATGTTAAGGAAAATGACAGTTCATTTGACTACATTTATGCATGGTTTTAGTATCACAAAATACAAAAAGAAACAAATTTAAATAAGGTATACAAGTTTCCTTTTCAAATAATGGGCTTTTCTCAGGCAATGGAAAACTAGGCAACCAACAAATACAAATTTTTAACTAAACCACACAGAAAGCTGTACTTTAGTCTAAAATGTCAAAAAGGGACACTGTTGTGGAATAGTTTAGAATGGAGACAAGCAAACAGCATAATGAATGTCCTGGATCACAGAGGTCCAGGACTGCAGGCTACGTATCGATAATTGCTAATTAATCAGGCACATTGTTTTAGGAGTTTAGGAAACTTCATTTTAGAAATGAGTTTACTGATTCATGCAAATAATTATACACCTATCACTATTCCATTACGCCATGCACTTTTCAGAGCACATACACATCCATTGTTGTTGAGAACCAACCTGAACATCACACAGTAGAAATTTCAGCATAACCAGCATAAGTATTTATACAACTGTTATGTTTTGTTAACTAATGGACTTGTAAAAATTGTATTTTTTTTACTACACAGTAACATCTCTAAGTATGTAAAGTTTATATTTAGTACTTTGGCTACCTGGCAATACTTCAGTTTTAAAATTGCCAAGAAAAGTTTTTGAATTTACCCACGTACAGCTGACACCCCATATGTCTCAGATTGTAACCAAGCTGGTCTAAATAATTAGTGCCACTATTATGCCGGTTTAGCTGTAAAAATTTATTTGTGCCGCTTTATTATTTCGGATATTAAAGTTTATTTACGTTAGCGATGTCACCAGCATGAAGTTCTCTCCCCATTTGTGTTTACCCACCCCAAAGCAGACGATCGTTTGTGCCGTTAAAATTTTCATATGCTGCAATATTGTATAAGGTATGACAGTGTATTACCTGGAGGGTGATTATGTAATGTAACACCCCGTTTAGCTCCAATTTCACCCAAACTGGGCTTGTTTGCTGGGGCCGTGTTTGTGCCTGTTTGTGCTGTTTAAGTAATCTATCTATAAAAGTTATTGAGACATTAATATTTAAAAGTCACAGATACTCACAAGCACCTCATTTAACTCTGACTTAGGTCAAACAGGAGTGGTCCACCTTTATGCCTGTTATTCCTGTTTAAATATACTTTTACGCTGCTATTATTTCTGAACAACAAAACTTTAAGTGAATAAAAAAGATAGGAGGCCAGCGTCTCAATATGTCAATCATCCAGCTGGTTTGAATCCTGCCCCTGGCATGAGGTGTGTCCATGAACAAAACGCTCCACATTAGTTCACTGGATGCTGACCGACAGCTTCCCACTGCTGTCTCAGGGAGTGGATTAAATCCAGAAACCAGTTCCAACATACATATAATCAATAATAAAAGCTCAACATACTTAAAAGCACAAAAGAAATGCAGAAATTGATATAACATTTGTGGTGAGTCTACTTTCAGTCATTAATTGATGTGGTTCTGATTCCAGGAACATACAACCCGTACAAAAAGATTTCTTTAAGTCAGCTCCGCATTAGCGGTCCCGATATCGACCATCTCTGTGTCTTCATCAGTCAATGACAAAGTCACAGATACACAGTGAAACTCAAAAATCTGAAAACAAGCATAAGGGCCTGAAAACTATGTTTTAAACGCACGTATGTAAACGTTGCAAGATTACAGTTTACCACAATTTTCTTATTTGCATTTCAGATTTAGTCATAAAATGGGACATATTTGCTACAAATGAGTCTAATCCTGTCAGCAGACAAATATATTGTGAAAAGGGTCCACAGATCTAAATTTCCAAGAATCCACAATACTGAGGATCTTACACAGAAAACCTACACCACTGCCATGATCGAAAAGTCACAGCAGTGCTGAAAGCGCCATGACACTCTGCACCACTGGGTGTTGTGCTAACTGCTCAGCCATTTTACCACTGCTCTGCAGAAAGCGCCATGACACTCTGCATCACTGGGTGTTGTGCTAACTGCTCAGCCATTTTACCACTGCTCTGCAGAAAGCGCCATGACACTCTGCATCACTGGGTGTTGTGCTAACTGCTCAGCCATTTTACCACTGCTCTGCAGAAAGCGCCATGACACTCTGCACCACTGGGTAGCATGTCAACAAATTAACCACAAACTGAAGAGCACTGCAGAAAGTTGTAAACACTGCACGCGTCCTCCAGTGAGGAAAGAGGGTGACATCTTCAGATCACAATGTCTCAACAAAGCAAGCAGCGTTGTGAAAGACGCTTATGCGCACTGACGATGCACACTGGAGACGGACAACGGTATCGTGCTGCATGCTTGCCACCTGGAATTTCTTGAATAAGGAACATTACCGGCACAAAGTATTAAATATTAAACAGAATGACAGAAATACATAAATTAAATATTAACTTGCCCGCAGTTAGGAAATGGTTTGGAAGGCTTAACAGCCTCATTTGCTAGCTTCTCACCACACACCACAGAGCGTTTTGGACAACAACATCCCCAGCTGCTACAAATTAGTATTTTCATATTTTATGTTGCTGCCCTGTTTTTAAATGAATGTTTTCTTCTTTGTAGTGTCACCTTTGGCCTCGTAATCCATAGGCCAGAAAAAAAAAACGATATTGTTTGTTTTCGATTTTCCTAACAAGGAACTTACTGGGACTGCGTGATGACGGCTGCCATTTGATGTAGAGCATGCTCAAACTGATTAGTCCTTATAGTTTTTATTTTTCCCCTATGGTCTATTACATTTTTATTTAGGAAAAAGTTTTTGAACAGTTGGGAAATTATTTTTTAATATGACTTGCAATTTAAAAGTGGCATTTTTAAGAAAAAAAATGCATTTTTAAATTTACACACCTACTACTTCTAGGGCTTTCCGCGCTGGTTCTCGGCCTTGTACGTGTCCACCCACGGCCCGATACAGCTCTACAAACTAGAGTTAGAAAAACTATGGCTGACACAAAACTGCTAACACTAGCAGTATGATGCAGCATTTACAACGGTATCACTGAACTACTTCATCCACTGCCTGTGAACAAACATACTTCTCCATTGTTTTGCCTCAGAAATTAAAAAAAAAAAGTTTTTTGATTTGAAGTTTGTTTGGGACATGATGAGAAAAATGAATTGTGAACCTAGTATCGTGAATCAAACCATATCCATATTGTAAGATGGGTCTCATACACATGGAGTGGTTAACCATACAAGTGCAATAGTGTGACTTTACAAGTGCTGTACTGGCTGTTTGCCTACATGTGCAATCCTGTTTGTTTGACTACATAAGTGCAGTACTGTTTACAATCCATCCAGTCTGTTCACTGCTGAAAATTGAACACAGATGTTTGCACATCTTTGTTAGCATGTTTAACTGCAATACCTGTTCTAGGAGATGGATTAAGTGAGTTTCGCCATTCAGAAAATGCACAATGCAATAAAAGAATTGTCCTTATGAAGGACTACATATCAGAACAATTATGCAAGCACCAGGCAAGAGAACGTGCCACCGAATAAACATTTATTAAGTGTTCAAAACGTTTTGTAATAAGTGTTGTAAGCAGGTTTAACTGATTTCT
The DNA here is from genome assembly GCA_025773905.1 of Chitala chitala. Taxonomy (NCBI): domain Eukaryota; kingdom Metazoa; phylum Chordata; class Actinopteri; order Osteoglossiformes; family Notopteridae; genus Chitala; species Chitala chitala. Next base: position 29,558 of record JABJVR010006766.1, read on the forward strand.
GAAAAACTGTTACAAAACTTGTTGATTTTGAACAAAGGAAAGACTATTGGACATATTTAATGGAGTATAAATCTAGTCTGGTTATAACGATTCTAAAAACGTAAAGAAAATTAACAAACACGTCTCCTGCAGAAATTAGTTAAGTGGACAAACAAGGCGGACAGTACTTTTTTTTTTTTTTTTTACATAAAATACAGAAATTGCCGTTTTCAAAAAAAATAAAAATAAATAAATAAATAAAAATAACGTAAATTTCGTATCTTGCGTTTTCTTCCATATTCGATGACTGGTCAGATAATGTACTACAGGGACCGAGTCCTCAGTGGTCAGAAGTAACACTGTTACCAAGGTTAAGGAAGTAGAGGTCGGCCACGCTTGGGAACGTTAAACTGATTTTACGGTTTGTTTTGAAAAATGAATCAGCCATAATCTTAAATTAAATAAGGTTAGGTACGGTATGCAAAGCCTGATCGCAACGTTTAGTTATTTGTAACAGTAACTGTCGGCGATCCCCGTGACAGTGACACGTGGGCTGCCAGCACAAGTGCGCTGCACCACATTGTAATGCCAGTCGCTTATAATTTACTGCTAAGTCGCGTTTCAAAGACAATACGATCTTATACAGTACTTTTTGTTCACATACGGTGAAAATTTAAAACGAATCTAAGAAACATGAATTGCAGAAGCATGAAATGGGCTTTAGTTTTTATGATTCCACAACAGTTTCACACACTGCAAAACACTCTAAAAACAACAGTCTGTAATTAAAAAAAAAAAAAAAAAAAAACTCCTGGTGCTTACTTAATAATACAGTTGTACACGGATGAAACACGGACCATGATCCTTAGTATTTGTTATACAAGCAATTCATGTAGACCTGTTTGAATATTTTACCATAACATCTGAAAATTAGCGAATCTACTCACCCATGTCTACGAAGATTCTGTGAATAACATCTTTTCTGTTTAAAACGCAAAGTTTCAACTTTATAAATGGATGAAATTTTGAATCGCATTACAAAGTTACAGTCTGCCTGTTCCGGCACATTTAGAGACGCGCTCTAGCTTTGGCGAGAGCAGAAATGTACATGCGCTTCCGCATTTTAATTTTAAGACTAACCCCTTCCCCAGGAAGAAAAAAAAAAAACAATCGTTACAGCATTTGATGTGTTCTCGATAAAATGTTTGTTTATTTATATATCCGTTTGTTTATTTATTTACATTTTGTTTTATTTACGTATATAGTCATTATTATATAGTTACTCCTGACATAGCCTGAATGCACACTACGTGTAACGTAATCTCAAAGGAGAGATTTTTAAGGCACCGACGGTGGTATAAATGAACTGAAAATAAAAAATATAAGCCTGGTTTTGTTATTACGCAGCCAGTCTGTGTTTTATATGCTCAGTATAGTAGGGAAAATTAGACTAAGATTAATTAATTACAGAGACTCCCCAATTTACAAATAAGTTACGTTCCGAGAGGCCGTTCGTAAGGTGAATTGTTCGAAATTCGTAATTTGTATGGACACTTAACGTGTGGTCCTACCAAACATTCCTACAGCGTCTTAGTTATATAATTAAGACTAAATTAACTAACATCACTAGCATGATACTTTTCACCAACCATGATGGATACGCAATGCACTAGATAATACACGATAAATCTTAGAGCACTAAGGCGTACGTGTTGTACGTGTATGTAGCGGCCCAATTGTAACGTAAACGTAAAATGTTATAGCTTTTTTAGTTTTTGTTCGTATCTATGAATGTAAGTCGGATGTTTGTAAGTAGAGTGACGTCTGTAATTAATTAATTAATGCTGTTTTTTTTTTCATGCACAAGTGTTGCCAAGGTGTACGAAGCTGTCAAACTATATACCCTACACTAACCTAGAGACAAATCAAGTTCCACTATTATATCTTTGCAAACTGAAGGTATTCGATTATTCAGATCTTGCACAGCCTGCCTTTAAATTAGGGCTTCAGAAAGGGTATAATCGTTAAAAAAATAAATAAATGAAAAATAAATGTCATTCCTGTTGATTAGCTTATGTGTGCAAACACTGCTCTACACATTAGTGTCTTCCATGTCAGGTTCAGTCCCGTGGACGTCACGACATAAATTTTTGTCTGGGGTCAAGAGGTGGGCACTGGGGATCCGGTGGGCAGGCAGATTGTGACCCGTTAGCAGCAGCATGAGTCTCCCTGTGAGGGTGGCAGCCCAACTGCATGCTGGGAGACCCACCTGTAACAAGAAAGCGTGGGAGCGGTGCAGCATAAAACACAGAGGGGGGAAAAAAAGAAAAAGAGAGATGTGAGTGATGTAATGGTTTAGACAGATTTAAATTCATGGGTGTTTGTAAAGTGCAGCTGGTGGATTAAGAGGTATGTTCATCTGATCTTCTCCCATTGTAAAAGGGAAAGTATTACTTAAAATACCATGTACAAATTACCACAACATAAATAATCTCCTAAATATTAGCAGAGGACCGTAGAGTAAGGATTAAGTATGTGATGCCAACAAATTGCACACAAAAGTGCATGGTGTAAAGGCATTAGTGAATAATGAACAGCATAGTTACACTTGTGTTTGGGACTGTGTGTGCAGAAATATGTGTTTGCTTGTGTGTGTGTGAGTGTGTGTGTGTGTGTGTGTGTGTGTGTATGTATTTGCATTTAAGAGCAATGCTCTACTGACCTTTACCAATAAATTACTCAGGACAATGTGTCTATATGAAGAGAGGAAAGCTAGGAAAGGAATAGGGTTAAGATTTTTTTTTTTTATCCATACCAATTATAGCCTGTGTGCTTAGCCAACAATATGTCTTGTCTGATTACCCACACTTATTACCAACACCATTGTCCACAGTAATCTGACACAATGCTCAAGCACTGTAATTACTACACCTTGGCTTGCATCTCTTCTTTCATGTCCACACAGCAATGCTGAGCATTTGCAATATTCTCACATACATTGATGGCCTTAGAGCCAGTGATTGCTTTGCGGTGCCATGACAACCCTGGAAATTGTAGGAGTGAGTTCATTTCTTTGATTCTATTTATATGCTAAAGGAAATGTTTCTTTAATGACTGATAATTAATGCTTTTCCCATTGAGGAGGTGTCTGTTTTGTTGATATTGGAGGGATATGAAGAGGTTCCTGTCAAACTGTGCATGTGTGATGTAATATGTACACTGTACACAGAATGACGGTAAGCAAACACCATGTACATAACATTAAATTGCAGCTTTGCAGTGGTTTCACTGATGGTTAAAGATGAAGATAATCGATGTATAATTAGATATCTCAGTTAACTGATTACGGAGTTACTGGGTGTGATTTGGAATTATCAAATGCGAGGACTAACAGATAAAAATTTGACAGCAGTTCGGTGACATTACACAGTATGTCTGCCTCCTGTTTCCAGGGTAGTGGTACAGACTGGGTGCTTCCTGTTACTGCTGATGATGGACAGCAGGGGCGTCTTCCAATTGAAGGTGAAAAACAGCCCCCCAACAGCCATGCAGCCCAGGGTTCTGTTGAAGCCAGAAAGACCGGAATTTAGCCAGGTGTGCTGCACAGCTATGGAGAGGTCTGCAGAATGGGAGAACAGAGCCAGGTGTGCTGCACAGCTATGGAGGGGTCTGCAGAATGCGAGAACAGAGCCAGGTTGCCACACATTTTGTGCCTCTTGTGCATATCAGTCTAGGTTTCCAAAACACCAGCCACACAATGATGAGGTCTCCTACATGCGTGTTAGACTTGCACAGAAGTTTAGCATGCATTCTGCAGACAGCACACTTAAGTTAGCTCAACAATGACAACGTTCTACATCCTGCGTGTGGTTTCCTCTGAGTCAGTTATCTTTCTGACTTTGAAAAGAATACTGCATGTCACTTACTGTGCAGTATATACTTTCCTGTCTGTTTGTGCACAATTAAAAACTGACTGATTATCTTATCACCTCCTACCGAAAACAAGTTTCTTTTTATAAAGCTTAGTTTTGTATTATATTTTTGCTTTTGGGGTGCAGTACAAGCGTATTTTCTGCATAATACCACCAACAGCCTTCAGGGGGCACGCGACACTCGACAAACCCTGTAATGTCTCAGATCATCCTGTGCTGATATCTTCATCTAATTTTAATATCTCTAGTAAAGAGACAATTTTGATTCAGACAACTGATGAACCAAATATCACTTGGCAAAGGCTGCATCATCTTTACTGTCATTATCTCTGCAAAGCACTTTCTCCCTTCACCTCCAGGGAAAAGTGCAATAAATGAAAAACAGAAGCACAAATCTAGCAAACAGTGTTTATATGCTAACAGCTGACATACAGACTGCATGCATGTATTCACAGTTAGTTTTAGATGACAAGGTTAGGAATATGAATTATGTGAAAACAAAAAAAAATTACTAGCAAGACCCATTTATCCCACAATTAATCTATATATGTGTCACGATTGAAGTAGTCTGAGGCGAGGTCCAAATGCAAACAGGGAGATTTATTACAAAACAGGGCAAAAACAGAGTACAAAAAAAGTTCAAAACAGGGTCAGGTACAAGCAGGGTGTTCTGGCTTCAACACTGTGAAATCAGGAACAATTCTACTCAGCAATATACTGACACAAAAGGAAGGATTAAATAGGGACGTTAACAAGACACAACTGGGACAGACTAATCCACTTAGAACTAGAAAATAGACACAAAGGAGGAACCAGCAACATCTATAGGACATGGAAGGAACAGACATAGACCTGACAATATGTCATTATTGAAGATAGGGGGCTTTGTATAAATTACTAGTTGCCTTTATAGTCAAGTTATGTATTATGACTTTTGGGAAATGCAAGCTGCAATGCTGGTCTAGAAAACTGTTCAGCAATTAGATATAATGCAGATCCAATTACTGCTGCTAAATCAGTAAGTTACAATGGTAAATGCATGTAGCTTTAACAGACAACCTGAGTAGCTTCCACACTGAGAGAGTGGATATGGGACCCAGTTACTGTTGAATTTAACCTGCATGTTCATAATCTATAGTTGTTAATATGGTTTCACCACACAAGTCTTTATGCTGGGTAAGAGAGCAGCTCTGGGATATAAAGAGCTCATCTCTGCAGTGGTTGTGTTAATGGGGTCCTTAAGGCCGTGTATGTTTTTGTATTTTACATCCTGATAGATTCCCTCAGTCATGACACAGATAATACAAAGTACAGTTCCTCTTACAGAACCATGTCAGAGTCGGGTTTCAGTTTTCCCATACTGGCTTCGTCTTGACCTGATCTTTTTTGGATATTTACACTTACTTCCTGTGACATGACTATGCCTGTGGAATGTGGATTCTGGAATTATTGGTTAATAAAAAAATGCTCTGCAATTCAATGCTTTCACTGTCCACAAGTATTCTTTATTGTACCATTTGACTGGCCCAAAATTTTGCCTACCCACATTTCCCGTTCCACAGTGATATTTCCTTATACCACATATGTCCCCAGATACTGAATAAGTGGAATTTTTGCTCTAACTGAGTGTCTGGTTTTATCGCCATTTCTGGAGGGTTCTACCACTCTGCTGTGATTGCTGTGGTTGATGAAGGCTGGCCTCTCTGGCTTGTCCCCATACATTTGTTTAGAATGCACGTTAAAAAGCATTTCGACAGAAAATGGGAGAAGGGTAATCAGGCCCAGCGCCTCAGCAAGCAGCCTCCTGTCTGTAGTTAACACCACCTGACATCCCTGGCACAGAGCCAAGTTTGGCCTTCCTGCCTGGCTCACTGCTGTGCCCAGAGACTGGTCTGCTGTCATGCTGCCCTACCTCAGCCAGGCCCTCCCTAAGGGCTGGGTGTCTGTATACCATGAGAGGCAGTTAGAGCCACAGCTCACTTTGAGACATTCTGTCACTCCCTGCCTGCTATGGTCCCTATGTCCACTTTGTGTCACTGTTCCTTGCTGTCTTGTCATGTTCTCAGTGTCCAATAGGTTTTAGGATTCCTTCCCCAAGTTTTCACGTGTGCAGTGTTCAGTGTATTATCATTCGCCAGTTGTGTCTCGTTTGGTTTTCCCTATTTAAGGTCCCCCTTTGTTTCAATGTATTGCCAGTTGTTGTATGTATTCATGCCAGTAGCCATTGTTTGATATAGATCTTTTGTCATTGTATGTTACCTGTTAGTTTGCCTTGTTCGTCCTAAAGTTCATGTACTTGTACCCTGTTTTGGCATTAAACCTTTGCATATTAGACTCAACCCTCGCCTCCTCGCCTCCATTCCCTGGAAACGTTACACATTCCTGAAAGTCAGTTCAACATATATGATAACAACAGATGGACTGTCATGGGTTTCTCAGATGTACATAACAATCCTGCCTTGTAATGCTTTTAACACATGAAGAAACACAAATTTCTGCTATGGAGCTTTACAGTTTTACATTTGATAAGTACAATTCATTGTCAGTCTTTCTGTAATAGTTTATTAGCAACACACAGTGATCTTATTGCCTTTCACAGGCTTGTGGGAGCCAAGCCAAGATAATGAATTTGAATGTAAATAAGTAAATTCCTACCTGGTGATGTTAGGGGCCTTTTTAAAGGCATACTTCAGTCCTGTTCCCTGATTCAAATGTGAATTGGTTTTACAAGCTGGACAAATGTTTTTTTTTTTTAACGTTATCTCACTAACCCTTCTTAACACAGCCATTCTTTTATGCTGGTCACGCTCAAAATTCTTTCTGTTTCTTACCTCTCTTTGTGTGTGTGTACTTTTGCCGAGTTGGGTGAAGGATGCTAAAACTGCAGGGTGCCACAGGGTGTATGCCAGGGATTGCACCCTTGCTGCATTGAGCCAGCAATGAGTCTTGCATTTTATGAGCTTTACATTGTGCTCTGAGAGCATAACACTGGCCTGGGTTGTTAAAATCCCATTTCCCTACAGAGCCTAGGGACTCACCTTGCCCAGCCGTGGCCTATGGTCATCTCACAAAAACAGACGAGGAAATGGTAATAGGGCTCTTTACAATTTTCCACCATCTACCTTGCCTAAACTCCATATTCTGCTTTCCACATCAATCTTCTGTTGAATGGTGGCTACTGAATGAGATGCTAGCCAAAAGTGGAGCATGGCATAGCTGTAGATATGAGGGCCTTAGGAGATTTAGTATGTGTGAGGAACAATGAAGCCATATTACTTCAACTGACAGGAAGCTACTTTTAAAAGGCTTCGTGATCCATTTGCTTTCGTCGTTTACTGTGCTCATAATGTGTTATAATGTTCTGTGAACCACTGAGAGCCCTGCATTCACTATGAAACTGGTCTCTTGTTAAAGGGAAAATAATTGTAAACCATGTCAGTTTGCGTTTCTTCTTGCCGTGTCAAATCTGCAAGCTACTCTCTGGTAATTATTTCTGAGGCTCTGAAGTTTTAGATGTGTGGTCTTCTGTGTGAGTTTAGCATTAGATCTTTTAAGCTCCCCCCGCTTACCTCAGTTAGCGTCTGTGCTATAACCCATTTCCGAATGTGCTATGGCTGTTCAGAAAAACAGGCCTCCTTGCCAGAAGTTTTGATTTAGTGTTATTGTCACTCCAGATTGAAAGATAATTCTTTATAGATCTTTAAATTGTTTGTTCATTTTAGCTGCCAAGGAGATGACATAATCAGATCTGTAAACATGTAAACAAACCCGTCAAAACTGATCAGGTTCCCATTGTCTGTGAGTCGTTCTCATGATTGGTGCCAAGGTTGTTACCCTGTTTAATGTCTCACACCCCTTTTTTTCACAGTTAGTATTGATTGTCTTTAGTTACAACCTATTATGGGTTTCTATTAAAATTAAAGGTCAACTGCATCTGTTCCGTGCCTTTGTTCTGTTTTGTGTTTTTGAATTTTGGTTCTGATACCAAGATGACTTTTAGTATTAAATCTTCTATGGGCACAAAGTTTCCTCATTCCAGCATTCTCTGTATTCTGTACACCCTGCATGTGATTAATGTCAAACTTGACGAAGCAGAATGGCCCATGTCTATTTCCAGTGAGTTTTAACATCCTATCTGCTTTTAATAGCCTTGAAACTGTATGCCCTAGAGTCAAAATAGTCACACTTTTTTTCCATTTCAAATGCAAAGCCCTCAACATTACTGACTGCATGTTCCTGCTCATCCATGTTTTTAACATCAGCCAACTTACCTACAAGCAGTCCTAGCAGAGAACCCAGCAGGGCATTGACACATTGCAGTGGGGAGCAGTTGAGCACAGCTAACAGGACGAGCATCGAGGGCCACAGCCGCACACAGGCATAGACCTGCCCCACGTCCTGCACCACCCCCTGTTGAAACTGAGAGGTCCAGCGGACACATGATAACAGAGGTATACAAAACAGGCTATAGGCTCAAGAAGCTGCCATTCCTCTAATGCACTTCTACACAGCCACCATTTTTTTCATGTGGATGTCAGTATTTACTTCAATTACCAGTTCCAAAATACAGATAGTCCACCGAGTTACAATGGTTCGACTTATGATTTTTCGATATTATGATGACAGTAGCGATATGACAAAATTGTAAAAATATTTAAAATTTCAAGTGGCAGGCAATGTAGCAGCATATGTGGTGTGATATGTTTGGACGCTGCCGGGATGTACACATCTCACGCCTTGTGAGACGCCTTACTCTCTCCAGCGATTAACAGAGTTCACTTGTCTTTTTTTTTAAAGCAAGTATTTATTTTGTCTCGACTTATGATATTTTCAAGTTACAATGGGGTCACTGTGGTGGGTTGGTGCCGCACCCTGGGTGTCCCCTGCCCTGCGCCCTATGTGTTCTGGGATGGGCTCCAGGCTTCCCTGCGACCCTTAACAGGATAAAGCGGTGTAGAAGATGACTGACTGACTGACAATAGGGTCATCGGAACGTACCTCCATCGTAAATCAGGCACTACCTGTACAATGAAGATGCTGCAGTCAGGAGCACAAGCAGGGAGTTTTTAATGGGGTGTCCAAAGTTTGTTCTTAGGGGAGGGTGGTGAAAATGAAAAACGTCTTTGTAAAATATTATAGTGGGGGGCCACATGAGTGGCTAGAATTTTCTAATGGGTGGTCATGGCCACCTCTAGCCACCCCTTGGCGGCACCCTTGGCTGAAATCCTTGGCAAAGGTGGGCTATTTGAGAGAAATCGATATTAAAGGGTGACATGAAATAGAACGATAACTCTTACAGCATGCTAAATCTTCATTTCCTCTGCATATGTCTTCACTGAAACCAGAAGCTGCTTCTATGGAAATAGAATAATTCAGTCTGCCTCTGCATAATAACCCATCGTATATCTGAGATATAATGTATTTAAGGGCTTGATCTGGGATTACTCACATTCCTCTGACATCATTCAGAGCTATAAATAGATGCTTTGAACATAAATAGGAATGGACTCATGCCAATAAGATACTGACTAATGAGCTGTAGAAAACACAGAAAGACTCCAGGAGACATGAGAGAAAAATATGCAGGAAATACACTTAGGGGAAAGCTACGATGACGCACTGTTTAAGGGCAGTCTCTTGTAACCATTAGTTTGTGTACATGTGCGCGTGTGTGTTTATGTGCGTACATCCGTGTGTGTGTGTGTGTGTGTGTGTGTGTGTGTATGTGTGTGTATGTGTGTGTGTGCTCACTTGTTTGAGTGAGCTTGTGTGCGTGTGTGTTCATGCATGTCTGTGGATTGGGGTACAGCTGAAAAAACTGCATCTTTTAATAAGAGGACAGTAAGTGAATAAATGCTCCAAGTTAAGGCAGCAATAGGCATTTAAATGGCTACAAGCTGAATTACATCACTTCACTGGTGACTCTCGGGTAAACCTTGTAGAGTTACAGTGTCCACTCCACTTAAATCACTCTGCCTTGCAAACGGTGAAGTACGAATACTCATCTGCCACATCTAATTACTCAGATAACGTCATCACCTGCCACAATTTCAGATTTTTGGCATAATAACTTTTGAAACTTTTATCGAGATCTGTGTCCTTTCTCGACCTCAGTGGCTTTTAATACTCTTTTATGTCCGTTCTTGTTCATTCCTTTGTCTTACCTCTGCAGCTTGAAGCCCTGTGCTGTTCTCTGATGTTCCAGGTGGCTTGGTGGGGTAGTGGGGGAAGTAGGGATTGATGCTGCAAGTGCAGGACAGGTAAAGTAAGATGACAATGTTGAAGGGCAACACACTGACAGGAAGGTCCCAACTGTCCAACAGAGACTTCAGTCCACTGGAGAGGAATGTGCTGGAGGTCACATGCATACACACACACACACACACACACACACACACACAGAAACAGTATTGTGTGTGTCAGAAACAGTATTGTGTGTGGGTGCATAGAGTTTGATGACAAAACGTTTTCAGCTTCATTTAATGTCCAGAGCTGGTGATCTCTACCCTAGAATCACACACACACACACACAAAATGGCAAAGATGAGTCCCACAGCTCTGTTAGTGCTAACATCTGATTCACCCCTATGTCTCCATGTGTTATGTGAAAGCACTGTCTGTGGTGAAATCTTTTGTTTGTTTTTGTTTGACATCTCTGTAAAATGTGATATGTGTGGTAAGATGACTGTCTCTCACCATGCGGCTGCAGCCAGGCACACCGGTACAAATAGCCACAAGTACCAGTCCCCAGCGGAGCTATAGACTCCCATCAGGAGAGACACCAGCATCCCATTGAAACCATGGACACCTCTGACCACCTCATTGCTGTCAGAGACACATGGGGCAGCACACTTAGTACATACACTTTGTCCTATAAAAGATAACTATCAACTTGTTGCATTATTTTGAAACTTTATAATTTATTTGTGGTACTGTGCAAACACCTTTGTCTACATAACTAACAATTATTAACCTGTTTATCAATACAGTATTTTTTTTAAAAACCGTAATGTATTTATTTTGTTCTTCATAATAATTTCGTGGTTATTTTATTATTGTTAATTATTTTACTTTATGCTGTAAATATTTAGTTTTAATACAAAAAAAATTGCCTTCTATAAAATTTTTATGTACTGCAGATATAGCTGTGTTTGAGTTTAATCTATTAATTGCTATTGAAAATTCCCAGAGTTCCGTGGAACTGTGTGTTCAGAATCTCTAGAAGGATGGAAGAGTGCCAAGGCAAGACAGTCTGTTCCAGCATGTGACTCATCAACCATGTGCTTCTTTGTATGTGCGCGTGACCGTGATGACATGCAGCCACAAAAGGGATTGTGTCAACAGCTGAGGTAACAAATTACACTAGAAAATTTGCCTCACTGAAGCAGATATAACAGGCAAGCTTTCACCTACACCATTAAGATTACATTGAAAAGGAAATAGTAACTGAACTGTTTTGTTTGTGGAGTGAATTGCCTGTCAGAACTGAAGAAAATCAAAGGTTCATTTTATTTGACTGTTCAAGCTAAATTGAGTTTCAATAGAATGTGATGAGTGAAAGTAAAGGCATTGCTCTTATGTGGAATAAAGGCATCATACACATTCAGGAGAGGGGTTTGTCTTGTTTGGGAATAAAATGAAACCTTATAAAACAGAATACAATAAAACATGTCCCCAGGTTTGCCCTTGAAAACGGATGTTTTATGGCCAGTTTTAAAGCTTGCATTAATCATTTCTGAATGATAAGATACAAATATCAGATCCTGTCAGCTTGGCTTATTTATGGATTGCAAGTCACTGACATTTTAATAGAACAGGAGTTTTTGAACATCTGACCATTTCTATTTGCAGTAGAAGACTGTGTAACAGTCTGTGTAACTGTGTCCATCAGCCTCTGCATCTTAATTTGTTACGTTACTGTTCCACAGGATGAGCCTGATTCTTCTGAAATGGGTAATCTGGGGAAGAATGCTATCTTTGTACCAGTGCTTGGGTGTGTGGGTGCCAGGGGGCTGTCAGCCACCTGTACCGGCATGTGAATTCTCACTCTGTTGGCTTCTGATAGTGAGTGGACAGGAGAGTGGCTCAGTGCCTGGCACCTGTTCAACCCAATGATGATGGCAGTGAAGGTGGACACCAGAAGGCCCAGTACTGCCAGCACGGCCTGTCAGGGGCTCTCCATGACCAGTGCAGCCAGTATCAGGGCTCCGCTCAATGGGTTGTCAGTGATGATGATTTGTGCCACACCATGCAGGCTCCACTCAGCTAGTTGCAGCACAAAGGGTTTGTCTGAGGAGTATACACACACAAACATACACACACACACACACACACACACACACGCATGCATACATACACAAACCACGTACACAGGCACGTACACACACATGCACACAAAGACACACACACACACACACAAGCATGTACACGGGCACACATACGCACGCATGTACACACATACACCCAGACACACGCATGCACGCCTATACATGCACACACACATACATGCACACATACACACAGGCACACAGCAACACAAACACATACACATACAGAATCAAATGAATGAAAGGGGAGAGTGGCTGTCCATCTGCAACATTTGTGCCTGAATCAACATCATTGAACTGCTACACTATGTGCTGCCAACCTGACACACAGCAGTGAAGATAATGGCTAACTGCTAATTCTGATACATGTTTCTCTTTATTATTACCTGTTTCAGTGTGTTGCTGCTATGAGTATAAGCACATGTTTTAAACATAACGTGTTATGTTTAAAAACAGCACAAATGATTACCATAAAATATGAACAGGAAAATATTTGAATACTTTTGTTTTGTATAACAATAAGACCATATTTTCATGGTATTGTTCAAACAGTACCCAAAATTTTGTTATTAGGTTCAAAGTCCTACTAACTGTTGCAATTTCCTTACATCTGAGTACTAGTGTAACTACAATATGTAGTACTAAAAAATGTAAATAATTATCTTACTATCTTTTTTATCTTTCTCTTGTATCAAAACCTGTGATTTTGAAAATATATGCTAATTTTAATTCAAGAAAAATATTGTCATGGAAATTTTCTTGAGACCAGACAATTATAATTTAGAAAACTTTATTCAGGGGTATCTTTGCGCAAAAAGGCTCCAAACAGAAACAGACAAACCTTCTGTTGCTGTGGAGCCCTGAGTAAAAGCTCACTTCCTTATTTATAGTTATCCGTCCTCAGTTTGACCCCTCTCACTCCAGAAAATCCTGTCTAGCTTTAGAGTAGAGATAAGACAAAAGAGCAAAGCGAGATTAACAACACCTGTTTCAGGGGACACGACCCACCATTTGGTCACCATTTGCATGTCTGGAATTTGGGGTGGGATGGCAACAGCACCCTGTTCTTCATCACCTACGCAGCACATTCCTTACATATCAAAGGACTGACACAGGAACATTCTAACGGGTCATGAATTCTTAATTTTCCCAACACAAATACGTTTTAAATTTCAATTTTATTCATTGGACAAGTGCAGTTTGTTAAACTGTCATTTATAACAAATGCTTTTGTTTTGTATAAAGAACATTATTTTTTACATTTAAGACAGTACTCTGCAACACAACATTACAGTTACAGGACAAATTAATGTCCGCAAATAATATTAATCTTAATTTAGTTTGACGTGTTTAATATAGTGTGAGCATATTATTGTCTTTTTCTTGCAGCGTTCATCAGAATGGCTCATTGCTGTAGAATTTTATAAATGTGTTCCCTGTTTACATGTAATTCTTCTGCATAAATTCCATGTTTGTGATCACAGAAGCCATTTTTTGAGCAAGAGAATTTATCCTGAAAATGCTTAATGACCCTCTTTGTTTAAGACAATTTAACACCATTAAGTGTATGAGAATTGACATTCCTCCCTTTTTGAAGTTCTCCTATGTTTTGTAAACTTAAACACAGTGATTACACAATTTACCATCCGTGAATTTGCGGAGGCGGACCACGTCTCCGGTGCAGTAGACAACAGCTTTCTGGATTTGTTGGAAGACGCTGATGGATTCGCCTTTAGATGATCCCCACATTTTAGAAAGTGGTCTCAGGCCTGAAGAGATTCATCTCAGGGCAATGGAACATTTTTAATGCAGTTTAAGTTGTGACACGGTCAGCTAATTGTTGACCAGATTCCAAGTCTGTTCAAGCTTCTGAGGGCTTACACATCAACACTCAAAACCAACAACTTTTGCCTCCTCAAAAGTGCTTCTACAAAATTTGTGCTTTTTCTTTATTTCATCTTGCCTTTAAAAAGTTGTCTCCAGATGTGTCCTGTTTCTAGATGCCTCCACATTTGTTAACTGAACCTTTTTTGTTAAATTGTGCAGCTAGTCAAATATATCACAGTTCTTGTCCCTCTTCTGGTTTTATCCTTGTTGTGGAACAGAATAACGGAAAACTATTAGAACTTTCCATTTGATCCTTTCAGCTAAAGAGACAGATGAATTATATATTAGTATAGCTGAATAACTGAAGGCATGATGTTGGCTGATTCTAGTTGAGCATGCCGCAGTGGACAAATGAGGTGACAATGGCTTTGAGAACAAAGGATTTGAAAGAGGAGCCTTGAGTTGTTAATATTCCTGCTGGTGGTGGTATTATTATGTTATTTTCCTCCTCTGGTACTTTGCGCACTTTGTGACTGGCTCTTCTCGTCCAAAGTATTACATTGTATTGTTGACCCTGTTTTAACATACATATGACAAATAAGTATAATCTAATCTTAATCTTGATCTTGATCTTGATATGCTTATGTGTACTTGTTGATTTTTAAAACGCTGCTGAATGCACTAATGATGAATTAGTTGTTATAAATAACTGACAAGCTGCTTCAAATCTGATTTAATTGCTTATCATAAGTAGTGCATAAAGTAAAAAAAGAGTTTTAAAGTTTACGTCACGACTGTAGACAGGGACCAAGGTCAGTGAGGTCTAGGTACAGAGATTTTAGTATGTAATGAATGGGAACAACAAGATGAGGGCACTAGAGCTGGTACTAATGCCAATACCCCAGAAACAGTAAAAGCTCATGGGGGGTGTGGCATGGAAGAGAACAGAACAGAACACTGGAAACAGGAAAACAGCACAGGTGCCAATTCAATACTAAGCAACCACAAAGAACACATAAGACCAGACCTAAACAGAGATGAACAGAGGAGAAAATAAACACAGAGAAACGTGGGAACTGAGACAGGAGTCAGAGGGGGCAGTGCCACCAGCACAAGCACCAGAGGCAAAACGTGACAGTTTTGAAACAGATGGTTACATTTCATTGAAGTTGCTTGTCTGTATTCAATTTCTCATTTTTCTTTATTCTAAAAATAAATTGTATATTTATAGTGTTTGGTCTAGAAGTACAATTGTTGAGTTGTGCAAATATGGAGCATGTTGATGATTTTCAGTAGATTTGCCTAAAACTTTGTGATGTCGAGTCTTTGTAGAAGAAGCATGACAAAGGCCAGTGTATTCCTTTTATCATTGTCTTTAAACAGATCAGAAATATTTATCCTTTAGTTTTAAAACAGATGCCAAATAGTTTATTTTAATTTTATCTATATATCTCTGACTTCTTTGTGTTCTGAGGAAAACTTTAAAGTTCTCACAACAGGTTTATAAATAGCAAGGTTTCATGTAAGTACACTGTAAAAATATGTTTGTTGTTTGAACTTTAATAACTCAATACTCAGGTTGCCTTAAAATTTTTAAGTGAATTTAAGAAAACATTTTTTAAAGCTGCAGTTTACACTTTACTTGACAAAACTTGTTAAGTAAGCAATCATTTCAGTTGTCTATAAAGATTCTCAGTCATCCAGGTGAGGTTATCTGGATGTTTAGTCATGTCAACTGGACTTCTTTCTCAAGAAACTTCCAGAGAATCATTTCAGTTTCATATATTGTATTTTTAAGTTCAAATAATTTACTCATTCATTTCAAAAGAATATTCTAATAGCACGTGCTTCTACTGAGAAATGTAAGATTACCAAACTTTATCATAATTCAATACCAGTAGAAGAACCTACTGAACTTTACTTGATTTAAATTAATTTTACCTAGAATTACAATTTTAAATAAACTAAATTTCCATTCATACTACATTATCCATTCAAGCCAACTCATATCTCATGCAGCGAACACACATTTTAATTAACAAACTCAAATTAAGGCAATATAAACTATATTCACATTAATTTCCATTTGAATTGAAAGACATATCTGACACCTGCTAATCCCAGTCATGGACCAAAAACAGACCAGAGCCAGCCCACACACATTACAGGCAATTTGAAGACAACAATCAACCTAACCCACATGTCTTTGGGAGGAAACCAGAGAAAACCCACCAAGCACAGGGAAAACAGGCAAACTCCACACACACAGACCCAAGGTGGGAGTCAAACCCCAGACCTAGAAGTGCAAGGAAACAGTGCTAACCACCATGACACCCAGACCAGAAAGAGTTAATGCAGTTGATTTTTTAAATTCGTCAGTAAGAATTCATTAGTAAGTATTTATCCCACATCATCCTGGCAAAATTTTAAACACAGTAGTAATTGAAATACAGACATAAAATTTTTAAAACACATGCAATAATGTAATACATTAAACAGATTTTTAGAACCTTTATAAAATCACACAAATGTGGTTATCTTGTCCTTTGTGTTGTTAAAAACACCAAGTGGCTGTGTCGGATAATAAATAGTTAAATGTAATCATTCAATACCCCAAATGACCACAATTAGGTTTTAAAAGGAAAGTGATTTAAAATGTGTGCAGCACTAAGGGACATGCCCCACAAACCACCTCACACCAGTCTGACACATGCTCAGCAGAAATGCTCCACTTACTTTTGCAGATTAAACAGTGTTACTTTAGGAAACCAGTGGGATTTACATCTTGAAGAGGCCCTTCCACATCTGCTTCGCTGTGTAGAAGCCCCACTGAGTTACATCTTGTTCCATCCTAAACATGAACTCAGCACAGGCCTTGTGACACAAACCCCAGGTGCTCAGGTTAGTCTCTCTATGGATGGATGTTGACCTTGTGTACCAAAATTTACATTTTGTGATGCTGATTAACAGCTACATCCAAAACAGGGAGAGCATCTGAGTGCCCCGAGGCCACCCCTTCATCACCTTTGCCTGGGTCACCACAAACTGCACATCTAGAAACCTGCACAGATGTACAATGCGTCTCCAAACACTTTACACGTTCCCACAGTCCCAAAACACATGTCCAATGTTCCCAACATCTCAACATTTGGGTCTGGGGCAGCTTTAGAACTGGTGAGTTTATGTCTATACAGGACATCCCTGACCGGCAACTTGCTCTAAACCATATTTTTGGCTGAATGAGCACAAAAAAAGGGCTTGTTAAAATTAAAGAGGGGATGAATCCCAGGCTAAAATAGAACATTCTTTGTGGGATAAAAAGGTAATGACAGATACTGTTGCTTGTAATCCCACGCTACATATTTTCTGTGCGTGAAAAGAAGGCAACATTACATTAAATTTATTGATATAGTGTGTTTTAGTGTTATCCAAAGGCACTCAGGAGAAAAGTTTTAACAAGACTCCAAGGCTATCAAAAAAAAATAAAAATCCAGAAGGGTGTAAGGTTGACTTGCTGCCCAAACCCCCCTGGACATGTTAGAACATGTCAAAATAAGAATGAAGGACAATGTATTCTAAAGGTCAGTTGAAGCGTATCCGGTGCAGCTGTGTAGCGTTCCACTCAGGTGGAGATTAGCCCAAGCACAACCGAGATGTGTGGAGGGGAGAAGGGTAGATACAGGT
>JABJVR010006767.1:0-12148 GCA_025773905.1 Chitala chitala
AGTCCTCCCATCATCCATACCTGGCCGACGGAGTCCCCCCCCCCCCTGCCATTTGGCTGCTCCCCAGCTGAGTTGTGGTGGGCACAGCTGATGTACTGGCATCCAGTTAATGGACACTGTCGTGCTGAATGCCCATCCTGACACAACCCTGCCATTTAATCCAGGTTTGGGACAAGCATTCGCTGAGATTCAAACCCCCAGGGTCAGAGGTTCGAAGCAACAGCACAACACCCAAATAGGAAAAAAACACATACAGTATCTAGGTCACCCAGGAAAACTTTGTAAAAATCTGATGACCTGGGCAGTGGCTTTATTTGCCGTTGATATATACAGTTAGAATACATAGAAATAATTCAATTTATTTTCATATAGTGCCTTTTATAACAAGGTGCCTCAAAGCACTTTACAGAAGACATTTCAGATGTTACATAAATAACAGCAAGTGAATAATTAGAGTTAAAGATACAAATAAATAAGAATAAAGCCAGACAACAGCAGAGGAGAGGAACCAAAAACTCCACGATGTGGAGAAAAAAACTTCTGGGGACCCAAGATGCAATAACAAGTAACAAAAATGTCTTCTTTTTTTAAACCAATGTGGAACAACCAATTAGTAACATTTAACATGGAAATCATAAATCTTACAATATGAAATGCTAAAAGGTACTCCAAAATAAAATTACATTCCCCAAACACCAGTTAAAAAAATGTTTTCTGGATTTTGAACACTACGCCTCCCCTGCCCAGAATAAGGTCATTTTAATAGATACTGCCTGTGAAAAGTGTGAATACACCTATTTTAAGATTGTTGTTTTATGCGTTAACACCTTCCCTTCTTAAGTGGCTTGGCTCAGAACACTGTTGGCTTTGCTCATCAGTAAACTTAATTTTGAAGATGTGTTTCACTGACACACTTTCCAAAAGGAGCACAAAATAGAAGTAAATGTGACTCCTTCCATTATGAAGAGGACTGCGGGACAAATTAGGGACATGTTGGCTTGGTGAACCTAGCAGGACGTATGTCAATTAATACACAGTCTCATATTATTTCCAAAGTATTAATACAACTAAAATTCATTGTCCAGAACAGTGCCAAAAAGTCTGAGTGAAATAAAAATCCCTAAAAAATTCTAAAAATATTGATGGTACAGGGATAAGGGAATGTACAAAAATGAAGACCTGTCCTTAGCGTGACCCCAGGGGAGAAACACACTTGCGCTGTTCAAAATGACATTCGCTCTGCTGGTCTCGATGGACAGCCATGGAATTACTCACCTTCTTTTCACTTCTCTCTCTTCACTTTTTCCTGAAACAAAACTTGCTTGGCATAAACTTTTAAATGTTTATAACCCTTGCCTGACCCACATATGCAAATAAATAAACATACAGGACAGTCGAGTGAATACAACGATAAAACCAAATGCTTACTTGAAATAAAATTGGACTTAGTTGTGTTAATCAGCTCTTTTAAGAATTCAACACGTAATACACATTTTATAGGTGACAAAGAGAATATATTTTCATTGTCTAAGACTCTTCCTCTAACCCATCTTCCTATACAGCAGTTAATTGTATGCAGACAAAAGAAGGGTGGTTAAATTATACGCTTGGGATCAGTTCATCATGTGGCAAATGTCAAAGTTTTAAAAATCTTTTATGTATGAATTTATTGTTTTTGTTTTTCTGGTCCACTAGTTCTGCTGCTTCTAGTACAGTAGACCTTTGTTGCTTACAAAATTTATTAATTTGTCACAGTTATGGATCATTAGGCAATGCTTGACCACATTTTGGTTGTGAAGAAGTGAGAATGACCAATATTACATAAAAGTTACCTCTACACCAATATTACATAAACTTACATCTACACTCCTTTATTACGGTACTGTGCCTACATCCTTTTTTGCTAAGGCTGAAGTGTTTGTTATTCATGATCATATCTGTCATTATCTGCTTTTTATTCAAGTCAGTCACATGCTTCATGAAGTGGTTTCATTCATTATGTATCACATATTGAATGAAACCATGAACCAGTACCATTCAACATATCTGTATTATGGACACCAAGACGCTTAAAATAATCTAGGAGTATTTTGGAACTCCGTAATGAAAGCAAACAGTGCACCCTGTCAAAATCTAAATATTTCAGCAGTATTCCTTCTTTCAGTGTCATCTTCTCCAAGTAAAAGGCACTTGCCTTCTCACCTTACCAAAGATATCATAAAAGCATTTCAACTGAATACATATTTAGTAATTAGAATCTTCTCTGAAATAAAAACAATAAGATGTAAACCACAAACTGTCAATGAAATGTATTTATTTTTTATTAATTTCTCAACAACATACTCCTGAACAATTTTTTATTGCTTAAACTGACACAGATAAATGGAAGACTGTAGAGTCTCTACAGATAGCTTAAGTGATTTGTTATAACCTTACATTTTCATAATCGCATATTAATATCTGTTTTTCCTGATAAAATGCAGATGATGATCAGCTTACAAAGTACATAATTTGTATGATCCAAATAATGTTAGAATATGTGTGTGTGTCAGTTTGCATACACATTGTAGCCAACATATTGGAAATTGTAACAAGGACTTCATAAGGAAAAAAAAAAGTTAAAGTACTTTAATAATTATCCCAGTTTTTTTCTGACATTATCATACCCCTTTACAGGTTATTTCCCACAGTGCTTTGCAAATGGAGACCGTGATTTGGGAATTTCCTATTTTGACTGGTCTCATTATACAGCACAGTTTAGCGGCAAAGAAGTAATCTTGCAAAATAAATTATAAGAAATGGTGACGGCGTAGCTCAACTGGCAAATATATATTTCACTTAATCAATAATGTGGTAACTGAAAGTTACATACTGGGCCATAACTGTCGTGTCCTTAGTCTATCATGTCCCTGCTTTCGCTAGGTGTCGCTATTTTCCCCAGTTCATTGTTTCTCCTTCGCTCTTCATTTTCCTTGTGAGCAATGTTAAATAAAGCCTTCTGCGCTTACGCTCAGCCATTGCCTCTGTGCTTACGATCCTTAAACGTTACAATAACATGGGCAAACGTATTGTCATATTAAAATTGCATAATGAAAATAAATATATAAATAATAAACGTTCGATTTCTTACTGTACATGTGATCGGCGATTGCAAGAAATCCCCAGCGCTATTGTTAAACGACTCAACTTTTCAGCTCTACTCTCTCATCCAGCAAATAAAAACAAAGGAACAACAATGTACTTTGTTGGTCTCTTGCTAAATATTTTTTTTTTATTGATATACTACACACACCTCTGGTGTCACGTCATTCTGGTGAGCCAAAGTAGATCAATTCAATATAAGTCATAGGGCTACCTACTGCAATCTCTTAATGAGCAGCAACAACGTCCAAGGACAGGTAAACCGGCGAAGGACTAAAAGGGTTAAGAATAGCTTCTCTTCAAGACTGATGCGAGAACAGTGCCCTGTTAAGGCTATGCTAATATAAAGGAACTTATCATGTGTCTCTTCATCAAATAACAGGGTTTTATTAGATTGAAAAGCTGAAACATATCAAAGTTTGACTTGGCTTTGGGGAGGAGTAGTAGAAAAAAATTAATGCAGATTTACTGTATAGTTTATATTTCAGGTTAACAGAAGGATGTTGTGATGTAAAAATTCTGAAATAAACATTACGTAGTAATGTTTTACTTCTATAAAAGAAAACAGAAACACTAATTTTAGTAGTCATTGTGACTAATGACGCTATAGAAGCTCTTCACGGAATTAGGGCAGGCATACTACGAAATGAATGTAAACCAAAACAAAGTGTAGTTTAGTATGTCATGTAAATAGCGTGGTGCCAACCACAATACACCTCTTCCTCCCATGTTTGATTCTATCTCTCAGGTCTTTATCTGTGGTTTGTATGGCGTTATCAAACCTCCAGTGGTTTCGACGAAGACACGTAATGTAGATACTCCAGATGTAGGTGGGGTCCTCCAAAGACATTAAAGGCATGAAATTGTGTGTGGTGTGTGTGTCCATGCCGTTTGCTGGGCTGGTGCTTCATTCCAGGTGTACCCCACTTTGTACCCTCTGTGACAGGTGTATGGTATATATAAATACATTAATAAATAACTAAATAAAAATAATTAAGTGGATGTTTGTGTCCGTTTTAAAACGGATACATAATGATCAGTCACATTACTTACGCACACGTGCGCTTATCTCTTGCTGTCCAACGCACGCGCCGCGCGCACACACACATTCTCACCTGACTGTCCCACACACAACACCATTGTTGGTTCATATCCTCTTTCACTGACACTTTATGACAACTTCCCATTTTCAGCATTTTCCATATTTGACTGCTTTAAAGTAAAGTAATGTCAGTTTTTCTGGAAGTCGTTTCTTTGGCATTTAAAAATAAATTGAAGATAAGTATATGTGAAATGTGTGCTTAGTAAATTGTTCACATGTTAAACTAATAAAATATTCTAGGTCAAACACAGTGCTGTTCAGCAAATGTAATTCCTAAAAATTTTTTAATTCAAATTTAAAGGTGAACATCATAACGAAAGCGCTAAAAACAGCACATCTAGCGTGTAAAATAAAACGTTTTTTTGTTTTGCGATGTCCTTAGTTCGCTCAGCTCTGAAAAAAAAAAAAAAGTTGTGAACTAATGAGTGAAATATGTGGAAAGTTTAGAAAACTAATTGGTTTATCGGCTTCCTGTTTCAGTAATACTTACAAAAAAAACTGGGAAAATTAATTTCCTCATGTTACATCACCGGACAAACCTAGTAAACCGAGACGATAAAGGTGTCGCAAAACAATAGCAATGAAATCACTACTGGTGTTGATATGCTTTTAACGTGGAAACACACAAAACAGCGTAGATCACTGAAAAATACACACCAAATGTCCGGATGTAATCTAAACCATGTAATATGACTGCTGTTACTACTACTGAAGTAATAATAATAATAATAATAATAATAATTTTATGTAACTACATGTACATTTTTAAGCACCAGAAAAGTATGTCATATTGTAAGCATTTTTTATATTGATGGTAATATATTACTTTGGCCAATTATAATGTTAAAAAAAAATCTGTTCGTGTGAATATGTACTTTATATTGTACATATGTATCCCTCGGTAAGGCCTTTCAGGCGCTTTTCCTGAACAAGGACGGGGTATAATTGATCATAAATGTGCTACCAATATCCAAACAATAAAGTGCATCAAATTATTAATTGTAAAATGGGAAGATAAAAACAAGGGCAAAGACAATAATAAAATCCCGAGAGTTGTTACGTCTTCTGAGATAATATCATTGAGATAGGATTCCTGTATATTTTACATTGGAAAATCAATAGTTTAACCTTGAAAATACGATATATTTCAATATCTTTTACGAACACGGACACTAAAAACATTTTAAAACATTAAGTAAAATAATTGAGTAACTACTTGTTTTTGTTGTTTATCGACTACTTTGAATTTCCCTTTCTGATGTAATTGTGAGAAACAGAGATTTTTTTTTATTAATTACGTTTATTAATTATACTGATTACACTTGATTAATGACCACTTCACGTTTTCCAAACCGTTTTTTTTTTTTTTTTTTTTAAGGACAGAAGTTCCTCTAAAATCTCTCATCTGTACTTTCTGTCTGGGATTTTTTAGGTTTTGCAGTTCACCATATATAAAACCCGTCGCCTTTAGACATGAAGTCACAGCAGCCTGACAGAGCGAGAGGAGATTATTTTCTTTCTACCTGAAACTGTTTCAATATTAAGGTACATTTACCACTGCAATTTATTCTGAAATCATATATGTGTGTGTGCGTGTGTCTGTGTGTGTTTGTGTTTTAAAATAACATAGTTTGTTAGTTTTTAAACATCACAGATTAAGAAAATGTTTTTTGTCATGGTGTCATGTTTTAATGAAATGAAATACACTTCACTGAGTAACAAATCTTTTTGTTTAACTATAATTGTTTGTCATTAATTTTACTGCATGATTACAATTACATTGGTCCAGTACTATTATCATAGCATAAATATGACAATTATTAAGAAGATGGGTTAAGAAAATACTTGATGTGATTTTTAGGGAGCTAGAGAATCTATACAAACACAGTATAATGTGTTTTAAACATCATGTGATTTTGCTCAGTACATTTGTCATTTCATTTGCAACATAAGTTTTTACATTATTAAAATATAAAATTTTATATTAGTCATTACAGTCCCAACTTTATTCCAAGCTTAACTGAAGCACAGATATTCACATTAGCTGAGAAACCAGGCAACCGTACTCGTATGGACGTGTCTGAATATGGAAAACCTATTAAACGATTCCGTGAGATGCCTTTGTAGTCAGTTAGCAGTACATAAAGCAGTGTCTTGTTGTTTAGTTTGCCTTTATGCCTAAATGACAAGCTGCTGTTTTTCCTTCCCCTGTTAGATGGATGTCATATTGAGCATTCTACTTCTTGCCATCCAACATGCTAAATGCACAGGAGAGACAACTCAGAACTATGAAGTTCTTCAGCCAAATGGTACAGTTGTTTGCTCTTCTCTGTACTTTGTATGTCCACAATTTTACCAGTGTTCTTTCTTTTTGGTACACAAGCATGTATAAACTTATATGACTACATATTACTGGCTTTTTACTGGACAGGCTCAGGCTATGAATGCTAATCCGCACTTTGCTGCTGCACTACGTTCTGTGTTAATGTCAGCCTTGGTAATGACACAGAAAATACACCCTTTTCCAAGCAAAAAACAATACGGAAATAAGATTTTAACGTTCATGTATTAAGTTTGTTTTTTACGTCCATCCCCGTGGCCGTGGGCTCTGAAGGGGAGAACATAACAACACCACCAAATTGTAGTGACAATGATATCTTTTTTTTTTATTAAATTAATGCAAAAATTGTAATACATTTTAAACTTGCCGGGTATCCTGACCAGCTAATCATTAGCTGTTGTTCCCAGTGATCGTGACAAACGTGAACCTGGCAGGGCAGGACACCGTGGTGCAGGTGCCCCTGCACTGCGGAGAGCCCGGGCAACACGGCGAGGTGACATGGAAGAACAACGGCGTGCAGCTGCCGCAGAGGGGCAACGACATCAGCATCATTGTGGAGGAGATGATTGGTGGGAACTACAGCTGTCACGACGGCCAGGGTTCTCTCCTTAATCACACACTGGTGCTGGTTAGGAGCCCCGGGAGGAAGATCCTCAGCGTTTACCCTGACACTGGTACTGTGGTCATCATCATCTCTAACATCACACAACACATTTAATGTATGTGTTTATGTGTATGTGTTTGCATGTGTATTATATGTAAAAATTTATTTATTTTGTCTTTTTCTAGGCCATATCAAATGCTCAGCTAAAAACTACAATGGTTCCTTTCAATGTTCTTGGACCTGGAGCCCTGGCAGAAAAGGAGAAGTTGTGTATGTCAACGCGATCCGGTAGGTTGTTCTTATTATAGTGCACAGACAAATCTTTTTATGGACAAACTGTAAAAATTAAAATGTTACATAGCCTGTCATTACAAGTTGTCAGGTTACCTTTCAGACGACTGGCCTGCATATATTATAAGTAGATATTATATACATAATGTGTAGATGTGATGGCATGTTACTTTGGCAGTATGTAGGTTTTGTGTAGATGTGACAGACATTTTCCTTTGGCAGTATGTAGATTTTGTGTAGATGTGACAGACATGTGCCTTTGGCAGTATGTAGATTTTGTGTAGATGTGACAGACATTTTCCTTTGGCAGTATGTAGATTTTGTGTAGATGTGACAGACATTTTCCTTTGGCAGTATGTAGATTTTGTGTAGATGTGACAGACATGTGCCTTTGGCAGTATGTCAGAGAGGAGCAGCACCACCTGCGTCATGAACAGCAACCAGCTGTCCGTTACCTGTTGGGACCAGTCCTTCTGTCCTTATGCTGAGGAATCAGATCGTATTCTTTTGGAGCTCGGAGTCAGACATGTGTACCGCCTGGAAGAATACTCTCTCAGCTTTTTCCTCAGTGAAATAGGTGAGCAGATTGTTTACACGTTTCAGCTTTCAAAACATTTAAACTGTAAGATAAGTCTGTTTCAGCAAAAGCTGAATTGAGAAGGTAAATTATCAACTTGGGTATATACGGTTTTCCTCCAATAAGTCCTTAGTGTGGATTACTTAAAGTGTCTGTTAGAATGTAAACATTTGGGAATACAGTGATATAGTGATGAAAAACATGTTAAGTTTTGGTGGCGTCCCACCAGCTGTTAGAACCTGTTGGTGCAAGAAAGTGGGCTAAATGCTGCCCTCTTGGGGCAATTTAAAGGTATTGAGCTCCATGGTTTTAGAAATAGTGTGACATAAAAAAATTATAATAATTTCAAAAATGAAAAGCATAGGTGTGCATATGAAGTTGAAAACTGTATCTACACTCAGTTTGTAAGGTGTGCATTTTTGTACATAAAGATAAACCCAAAAACACACTATTTAGTTGAACTGGTAACCCTTATCTGCCCTGCCTACAGTATGGTGTACCTTATTTTGTTTTACCTGTGATACAGTCTGACTGTAACCTGGACTAGTAGGTTGAAACCAAATGAATATCTTAGAAAGTCAATAATAATAATAATAAGTTAATTCCATAACTGCCATACTGTGCTTTGAAATTAGCATGTTTCACTCTTTTAGCATCTGACAGGTAAAGGTCTGCAAAACAACAACTTGTGTTTCTGCCTTAATAACCGCTTGTCTTGGTGCTCCAGTGAAGCCAGACAAGGTGCAATTCATGAAGCTGGGCCGGGACAGGGTTGTGCTGGAGTACCCGGAGAGCTGGAGCCTTCCTCACTCCTACTTTCCCCTCACGTTCGAAGTCAAGGAGGTGCCCCAGAGGAAGGACTGCAGCTGCCAATCTGGCTGCAGGAGCAACAGAGCAGTGAAGGTGAGGTGATTGCTTTTCAGAGCCCTTGTTTTACCGGTTGATGGCTGCTGTGCTGCACCTGGCTCACCTTTACTGTGCACTGTCTTCCTGTTCATACTGATTCCCCATGAATGGGTGACTTATTAGCCTCACGGGCTACGCTAAGCTGCCAGAATGGCTACTCAGGAGAATATTAATTAAATTAGTCATTTCACAAATGACTTTATCCAAAGCAACACACTATCAATTTCTTACAATATCTACTACAATGAGCTAGTGCAGGGTGTCTTGCTCAAGAACACACCTGGTGGCTGGGCTGGGATTTAAACCAGGAGACTTAGGCATTCTAGCCTGATGTTCTACCCATTGAGCCACCTGGCCACCTTTACTCTGTTTATCAACAATAGCGTAAAATAAAACAGTAATACAGTAGTACTTCAACAACACCTCTTATACTTGCAATTTTGAAACCCAACTTATGTTGAAGTTAACAGCAGGTTATTCAGCTTCTAGTAAGGACTGCCTGGGTTGCAGCTGTAGGGAAGGACTTTAAGAATGAGGAATGAAAAGGAGGCTTTAATAGATTTAGGGAAAGAGAAGTGATGGGACAGGTGGAGAAATGATAGGATAGAAGGAAAATTTGATTTTTGTGTTGCCAGTGTGTTATTGCTGAATGTTATAGATAAAGCATTATAGAAACGTTAGTTTCATTATGTTCAGTTCATTTCAGGTCTGTTAAAGTTCATTAAGTTTTAAAGTGATTTGGAATTATTCAAATTCCTACTGCGTTTTCAACGAGATATTTCTGCTTTTACTTTCAATACTTAAGTACATTTATTCAGAAACTACTTTTGATATTTAAGTACAGTTAATAACAGAGACTTTCATACTTTCACTTATGTAATATTACATTGGGTGATTTTGACTTTTACTTAAGTGGATTATAGTAAGTGTCCTAAATTGCCCGTAGAGTGTGTGTGTGTGCCCTGTGGTGGGTTGGCGCCCCGCCCTGGGTGTCCCCTGCCCTGCGCCCTATGTGCTCTGGGATGGGCCCCAGGTTTCCCCGCGACCCTCACCAGGAATAAGCGGTTAAGATAATGGATGGATGGATGGATGGATGGATTATAGTAAAATATTTAAATGTTGATTTTTTAAGTGTGGCTTTAAGGTACGTTTTACAAGACTTTTTATGAACTGTATGCCGCATCTTCATCACTGCTTTTTTTTTTTGATAGGTAAACATATCTGAAGAACGTCAGCTGACCGTCAGGAAAGGCTTCATTACCTGTGTCAGAGCAAAGGACGCTTTGTGCGACTCCTCCTGGGGGGACTGGAACCAGTTTATGTGAGTGAGACCCTTCCAGTGTCTCACGAGAAGTGTTGTGGGTAGTGGTATAACTACTGCAGCACTCCCAAAGCAACACAAAGGGGCCGTTACAAAGCCTCTTGTTCCACTAATTTTCTTTTTTTATTTGGGCGGTTTGTCTGCAACAATGGAAGAAATATTAGTACATATGTTGCATTATTTTTTTTGTTGTTGTGGCAAATTATTATTTTTGTATTTAAGAACAGCACTAATTTGAGCAGAGCAGCTCGTTGTGTTTACGTAATTAAATACTTTGATGTGTTTGCATGGTACCTGCCGGACAGGTATGACTTAACATAAAATGAATTAATTGCTTTTAGAGAACATAGTTCCTGAGTTCTCAATACAACAGAGCAAACACTCAAGAAAAGGTGAGTTATTTAAGGGATATGGATGCTAATACAGCTGAGGGATACATTAAAGGAATTAAAATTATATTACATTATAAATGTATTCTAATTAAATTTGATTTTATTTGTTTGCGGCCCTTTGCCTGTACTTGTGTATAATTTTCGCTTTTCTTTTGTTTTTTATTCATGGACAGGAATAAGATCAGAAGAGCCAAAAGCCATGCAATAAGGAATCAACACTAGTCTTCCCCCCGACTACCGGCAACCTTTCGCATCAATGATCCATCTTCGCATCAAGTTATCGGTTCACCATTATTATTTATTATTTATTAACATATTTATATTTATTTATTTATTTATTTATCTATCTATTTATTGCTCCACCTACTCCATACAGTTCGCAATATATTAAACGAAACCCGGTTATACTGTTGATGACAAGCACCTTATACTATAATATTGCCACTAAACATACAAAGTCCACTTTTTTTTCCATGTGGATGTTTCCTACTGATTAAATGCAATATGTACTTTCAAAGATATGCTATTTTCTTGCACCGAGAGAAAATTTAATTCACTCGACTGCAATGATAAGCTATTCAAATTAGGTTCAGTGTATTTGTTAGGATCGAGTTCGGTTCTTTATATTAAATGATCTTGTCTGTTTGTGTTGAATTATTTAATACAAAGTTAAAAATGTTTGTGATATGCTTTGGAACTGTTTTTTTTTTTCCAACCCATATGTTGGATTGTTAAATTATTGAATAAAAGGCTGAATAAAAAATGCATCTTTTGACTGATGGTCATTTTACTATAATGTGTGAAAGTATGTAAGACTGCATATTTTTGAGAAAGGTGTTCATATCCTGACCTTTAATTAATAGTGACATGTAGCAGGTGGTTAGATTGTCATAGTTTCTATGTACCATTAATCAGTGGATTGTAGTTTGATCTGTAGATTAAAATTTAATGCAGTTAACATCAGGACAGAGCTTGCGTTACTCCCGGGTATTGTACTTATGTTTGATGGAGTTATTGTGATAGAAGTCCTCCACTTATTTTTGTATATTAAATTCACAAGCTGATACTGACTCAGGAACCATTTAAAAAGCTTTTTCCTTCTCAGTATGACAGTAGAAAAGCATTGGGGAGAGTTCAACGCATGGACCGCACTAACCCGTGATGTGCTGTTGTTGGATGTAACCATGGCCACAGCGTGTACTCCCTCCTGTTAACTGAATGTTGCAGCATGCGAATATAGAAATATAGGAAATATAGAAAACTGTGTAAATAATTAAAGCTATGATTTTACCCCAATCAAATAAGCAGTTTTTTTTTTCAGTAAAGTAAAATAAACATTGGACCTTTATTTTAAATGTTTGTTTTGACATGTAACTTAATAAATTAATGTTTAACGCTCTCTCTCTCTCTCTCTCTCTCTCTCTCTCTCTCTCTCTCTCTCTCTCTCTCTCTCTCTCTCTCTCTCTCTATCTC
>JABJVR010006768.1:0-12148 GCA_025773905.1 Chitala chitala
CTCTGCAACAAATGAGAACAGAGGAGGCTCACATGGAAGTAGCCAGCATCTTTGCCAAGAGACATATGCACGCTGGATCTAAGTGAACCTAAGGCCGACACGTTCTGCTTAACCTTCACCCAAAACAACTTACAATTTCACTCACTCGTTTTAACAGCTGACATTTCAAAGACGGTGCCCTAATTGTAATTAAACTGCATGTACAAATTACCACCACCATCATTTGAAGACCTCTGTAGGTTCCTTTATTGCCTTTGTGTTCATTTTAAACATTTTCTTAATTTCTTTCTATTGTACTTTCTGAACCACTGTATGTTATAATGTCTATTTATTCACTTTACAAATTACCCATGTCTTCCAAGTTCACACACTAATTACAAAAGTCTTTCTGTGAAGTTGTGTGTTTAGTCGACTCGTAACCCCCATGTCACACACTAATTACAAAAGTCTTTCTGTGAAGTTGTGTTTAGTCGACTCGTAACCCCCATGTCACACACTAATTACAAAAGTCTTTCTGTGAAGTTGTGTGCTTAGTCGATTTGTAACCAAGTTGTTGAAAAGTTACATCCATACAAATAATTATGCTTATTCCACTGATTAAGTTTCCATGGGATGTCTGTTCCTCCAGAGAGCAGATTTATATTGGGGGGGGGGGGGACACAAAACACCATAACACCATAAATAAGATGGGGGGAGACTGCAAGCAAACAAAGGGCCTGGTTGCTTCTCATCTTACCGAGTCAGGGCTTCCTCCAGCTCTCCAGCTCCACTACCCCCCCTTCTCTGTGCCTGAACACGCACCACCTCGCACAGGGAAGGGGGGTGGGGTGGTCAGAGAGGCTTAAAACGAGGGACTTTGTTTGCGTCTGGGTATCCAATCAGCCGCCCGTCAACCTGAAATGGCGGTGGGATCATCAAAGGGGAGCAGAGGCAAAGGGAGGAGGTGGTGAGGGTAAGGGTGGCCCGTTGGTTTGTCTTTACACTCAGGGTGACGTCTGACAGCTTTGTGTCAGCCCGGTTCAACCTGATTCCAAGGCGTCTCGTTTGATCAGTTCTTTCCTTCTCTCTGCAGACTCCATCGCTGGTCCCTGTCGAAATGCAAGCCTGATACTGGGTGTGGGAAAGTGGAGCACATGCAGTGGAGCACAGGTGGAAGGGATGGGGGGGGACTAGGCAACATCAGCATCAGCTTCTACCAACTGATTCTGCAGTAAAGCACACAACCGTACTGGTAAAAATATAAAATTCATCCAACAGTCTTAAAATGCAAACAGAAAAGCTGTTACGCAAAGAATTAAAGTTAATTTGCAAACACAAAGCACTCAAGGGCCGTGTAAAACAATGCGCAATCTGTTGACTGTCTTATATTTGTAATCTTTTGAAAATGCACTTGAGGCAGAGGTCTTACTGTTTGAACCCTCCAACAATCGTGCACAACATTCCTTGCTCTATAACGATGCCTTCCCGCATGTACATACCCTGATTTGTAAACAAAAAAGGCAAAGCATATCTTTACTGCTTCCAGACAAACACTTGAGGCGAATTTTAGCAAAACACATTCTCCGTCAGACTTTGATAATTAAGTGGCATATGCCAGTGCTGTCAAAAAGAAATGCAATGCTGTACAAATAAACATACCGAGAAGCTAATTGTCCTTTATAAATATAGATTTCATTGGAGGCTAAATGAGACACCATGCAATAATCAGTCAACCTCAGACAAAAAAGCATCAAACAAGTTTCCAGAATTGAGGTTTAAGCCTGTTCTATAATTACAAAGGAGCAACCGTTTTCATGTCTCAGTTTTGGAAGTTTGGCAAAGACTAGCGTGGGTGGGAACACAACGGTGAGCCAGGGAGCCGGGAACGTGGCAACAGACGCTAGAGGACCAAAACTGAGAAAACGAGGTTGGACAACAAAAGGAGAGTGTTTCATCAGAGCTCTGAAAGAACCCGGCCTACGTGCTCCGCCATCCATCACTGACGGGCACCTAGTGGCGACGAGCCACAAGCTAATGACTGGAGCTTTTTGGGCACTTTCTCCATCCCACTGTGGTCCACTCCTCACAGAAGGATGCAGCCTGCGCAGAAGGACACACGCTCCGCCCACCAGGAGGCACGACCACACCCAGCACAGCCTGTTCGCCAGAGACGGTGAGCACGCCTTCAGCTTCTGTGCTGCACAGAACATCAGGCTGGGGCTGCCCAGCCAGAGTCCTGCTCCCCTACTTACCTAAGTCTTACTCTCAGTAACACAGAAAAGGCTTGGCTGAATGCCAGACAGCAGGATACAGAGCTCCAGAGTACCCAGGCATGTATAATAAGGCCCAGCCTTTCTACCCATCCAGTTCTGGGCTGCCTGAACTCAGGGATGTGGCAGACTACAATGATGGCCTTCTCCCACGCCCCCACACAGGCACCTACCCATTGTAGCTCTCAGCAGGTCAGGCTTTCAATGGTAGGCCCACCAAGGAGAAGGGACTGCGATTGGCTTCACGCCGCCACAGCAGAACCAGCTCATGGCCCAGCACCTCAGGTTCTGCCTATTTCCAGCTCATTTTTCCCTGGGTAATTTTGTTTCCACCCAATTAAAATGTCTGCGTGCCATTCAGTTCAGTCAGACAGGGTAACGCAGGCCAGTCCCCCCTCGGCCGCTCCACAAAAACAGCAGTTTTTTTTTTTTTTTTGGTCCAAGGAGAGCCGTCTGAAAGCGATCCAACACATCATCGTTTCGTTGGCGGACAGATCTGTTGTGCTTTTGAAGAGCACAGTCTTTGTCCATGACACTCGAAAAGGAAAACCAATAAGGACTTGCTTCTCAGAGCGAGGCAGCGATTGAAAAGCATCAACCTCAAGATATTTCGGGACTCGTGAAAGCGAAGGATACGGTTCAAACGCATTTTGATTATGTCCTCTCCGCCCAACTGACAGGCAAGCATGAAAAAGCAGAGCTGGTGGAGCTCAGTGCGTCAGTTAGCTTTTTTCAGGTACAACACCATACTGTGTGAGTACATGTTCAGAAGCAGCTAATTTTTTCATGACTCCATTTCTTAAACTGCTAATAAGTGGACGTATCACAAAGCCTTGCTCATCTCCTCCCCGATCAGCTTCCCCAAAAGTGCCACAGGGGTTTGAACTAGAAACCTTGTGGCCACATGTTTCAGTTTTGCTTTGCTGCTTGCAACACCACATTTTAAAAGCCTCTGTAGCGCTAGGTACTGTGATCTCATAGGTGTAGGATTTCCCAGGGTGCCCTGGGGCTCAAGGCCACTCGCTGAGGCTGCAGGTTCTGACATTTGGAGTCTGAGCAGTTTGGTCAGAGATTCCCTCTGGCAGGAAGATGCATGAGGCCCTGTTGTTGTTCTCCTAACAGTCCTAAGACAAACCACAGATGCTGCTAAGATCTACATGAGGAAAGCACATAATTGGTCTCTCATGCACATCACAGTGTCAGCAGCGGCAAGAGACTGCTTGGCAGAGCTCTTGTATGTAGCGGTCTACATCTGACATCTGCTGCAGCCTTCCAGTCCTTTGTCTCGCAGAAACGGTAACGGGGCCAGGCTGGCAACGGTGAATCGGAGACCATAAACGCATGCACCACCACGAAGCTGTGAGTGGAGAGCCCTGATCTGCTGTTTAGAGTCTGTGACTGAATTCATCAATGGAAGCAAAAGGCGTATTTGCACGTCAATAACGTTTACAAGCTCCTTTTGCTCTAGGTGCTCACAAGCTGGAGACGGAGAAACTAAAACACGCCCACGCAATGTTCAGCCCCACAGCTTGACCTGGCTGCAATGTTAGCTGAACTAAGAATCAAAACACGAAGACTGTCTAAAGCCATCATGACATTGTGCTTCAAAGTGACTACTGTGACAAAACTGGTCTCTTTTTGAATATGAAAGTTCTTGTCAGTGGAATTAAATATTCTATTCTGCAGTACATCCCAGGGTTTTTGAAATCACCAGATGTTTGCAGTCAGGCTATTCAGTTCCAGTTACTTTACAAGCCAAGAAAACAGCAGGGAAAATAACAACCTTTGTCCATTCCTATTCTACACATCACATATATGCATTCTCAGGATACACCATGATCCCATGGAGTCTACAGGGCAACTGAGGTTTGTGAATTCTGAGAAAACCCCATTTACACAAAGTAGGTGCCTTAGTATAAACAGGTAGAAGCATAAAGGTTCAAAGAACTGCTTTCTGGTGGTCTGTAAACAGCTATAACCAATGGGCTCCACTGTAACATTAACAAGTAAGTGTGAAGAGAACCTCTTCTCTGACCCAGCTAATGTGATTAGCATTGGGACCCATTCCAGCATAACAGTGCCACACACAGCCGTAATCCCCGTTCTTCAAGCTGTTCTGTCGACATGAAGCCAATTTGCACTGTGATGAATAGTGCCAACAGAAAGGGGGACACGGAGGGCGCCTCCACGCATGTGTCATGGCGTCCTGTTCATGAGACTCGCTCATGCACCCGGTTTCCCCCGCAAAGGTCTGGAGGCACGACCATACACCCTCCGGGCTTGATACGTTCTGGGATGGGTAGCAGAACCATGGGGACCCCTCGCTATTCTGGCAAAATGTTTTACAATTCACTGAAATATCACATGCAACATGCACAGGTTTCACATTCTGAACACCTCATATTCAACATAATAAAAGACTAAGACTTTTAGCTGCTGATGGAAGAAATTAAGCTTCAAAGCCTAGAATGGGCAGGCTTTTGTCACACAGAATCACCTACTGGTTTATCCCACTTCCCATTAGCCACCTTATTGGTTCTCGCTGAGCTGAAGCTCGAAATGATTGACAGGGCAAAGTAATAAGAAGATATGGAGCGTCGCTTGCAATAATTTGAACTGTGAAGTCACATGGACAGCAAGAGTGGAAAATCCAGATTAAACCGTCAGATGTTATTGCTTGATCACAGCTGGTCTGCCACTGTATAAAGTTTAGACAAAACGGCTTCAGCACAGACAAACCACCACCATTATTTGGCTTGTCCAGGAAACTGAACGGATAATGCCAAATAGTGTGTACTAAATATGGCTGCAAGCCTACGGACAGACCTGTAGCTGTTGCTCACATTGCATGCAGAAGTACTCAATAACCCAAGGGTCAACATCATCACTCAAAGGCCATCAACTAGCTGTCTGTCTAATTTTCTGTTGCACCTAAGCACATGAGCGTGTCACCAACTTGAACATTCAGGAACAAAGTACCAGTGTATGTGCAATGACGGAAGAACTCTTTCACATCAAAATTGTGATAGGTTTGAAATGCAATATAGGTCAGCCCTTGCTTCAGCAGTAGTCTTAGATTATACATCTACATGCAAGCACAGCATAAAGTTTTATCAGTTCAGAACTAGCAAGTTCTTCAGATTCAACCTGCCATTTACACCAGAATGAGTTTTTTTTTTTGCCTTACCAGACAGGCAAAAGCACGGTTGTCCAGCCAGTTCACGTTTTATTTATGACATTCAGGAAGGTACACAGAGTACAATCAATACCTCCACCAAGCATTATACTCAATGTGTGGATGGCACTGGCTGCGCAAATTAAAGCATGTTCAAAAACAACATTAAAGACATAAGAGTTGGATTCAATCAAAGTATCTGAAGACAAGATGATTCTCCGTGGCCCTGTAAACGAGGACGCACAACCTTTCTTGAGAATGAAACACAACCATCCAATTCAATTTTCCTGATTCACATTTTAAAGAAAAAGGGAAAAAAAAATCAAAATGTATTTCCAAATAAAAGCAAAGGGAACAGGGGCTAGAAAAGGAGGAGCTTTCTAGTATTTTATAGAGAGGTTTTACATTGATGAGCAGCAGTTAAAAAAAAAAAAAGACAAAAGTATAGAATGAATTACAGCTTATTTTAAAGTATGAGTTATAGTTACAGTTATACATGGCGGCTCAATAGATGAGAGAAGGTAGGTAATTAAGAGGCAGAGGTAACAGGTAATTAACCACCTCTCACGCACTTGCCAACTAAGGGTACTTTAACTGCTGCAATCTCCCAGATGCGTCACGATATGTGAAAGGCCAATTCTGCACAGAATAACAGCAGAAGCACCCGTGGAACAGCATCTTCTCCACACAAGGAAAGGAGACGCTTGTCTGGTACCGCTCAGGCCGGACACGGGCCGCTGCCTCAACCTACCAGGGGGCCGGAGGGGGAACGGCACGGGTTCAACTCGAGCGTGACGCAGGAAGCCACGGTAACGAATTAACTGCAGGTGAACGTAGGACCACCCTGGCCCCTCAGCACCTCCACGTTCTCTTCGACTTCACCTTATGTCCTACACACAGTTGCATTTTAAAAGGTTGCTGTGCAAGTACATTTCCTTTCGTGTCACTGCTTAATTTAGAAACTTCATTACTTACCTCCAAATTGAATAAATACTCTTTTAATTAGGCTGGGGAACATTCAGAGGATGTCGCACGTAACCTGATCATTTCTAAATGCTTGCCTTTAACGTCCTGGAAATCTTAATTGCCACATTTTCAGAATTGTTTCTTGACTCGGGGTCCAACCAAGTAACAATTCAATATTGCGAAACAATAAATAACGTGTGTAGGGTGTGTTTCCTGTATGTTCCCAGTGTGTACACTTTATATTAACAAAACAACCAGCTAAGGTGCTTGTGAAGAAATTAACATAATATTTCAAACTTGTATATGTAAACAATAGAAAACAAGAAAATCAAACCATACTGAACTAAAAATGACAAACAACATTAAATATTAACATTTGAAAAATAAAACACTGCACAGTGAATATATAAATGTTTGTGTGAACTGGGTATTTTCAGTTGACTAACACCCATGAGAAACGTATACCGAACTAGTGATGGTGAGCGTTCTTACCAGGCAAGACAAGCTGATTTTCAGATTCATTAACACTGGTACCACAGCCCAGCACCTCATGTGGAAACTGCTAATCCCATTCAGGGTCGCAGGCAGCCTGCAGTTTATCACAGGGCATCTACCCATCACAGGGCGTGCATGCACGCACACGCATGCGTGCACACACACACGCACGCACATGCACACAGACTAACGGCAATGGGAAGTACCCAATTCACCCATCTAGCACGTGCTTGGGGCAGTGGGAGAAAAGTGGAGCATCTGGAGGAAACCCAGGCAAGCAAACTCCACACATGGGTGTTACATACAGTGCCGAGAGGCAGACCCTGGAGGTGTTACATACAGTGCTGAGAGGCAGACCCTGGAGGTGTTACATACAGTGCTGAGAGGCAGACCCTGGAGGTGTTACATACAGTGACGAGAGGCGGACCCTGGCGGTGTTACCCATAGCCACCATGCTGCCCACATTATAATCATAGATGATTTTCTTTACTACCTTCCTGTCTACAACAGCAACAGAGAAATTCATACAATGAAAACTGGTAAAGAACATTAGTGTGTGTGTGTGTGTGTGTGTGTGTGTGTGTGTGTGTGTGTGCGTGAATTTACCTCTACATTCAAAACACAGTTCATGAGAGCCCAGCCATTTAAAGACTTGAGTTACCCCACACATACACAATCATCTTATTGAAATGTGGCAGACTGTATGAAAAAAACGACATGGGGACCTATCCATTATGGTTTTAATCTAGTGAGGTTCTGCATGGTTACGGCGCTTCGGGTCCTAATTTCCTGAGATGTTCACATTGCCCATTTCAGTGGCACTGGAAGGCAAATAGCTGCTAGGATAAAAAGTCAGCAATTCTGTGATATGAGTAGAGGTCAAAGATTTTTGAGAAAAGGTACCAAGAAGAATTTTCTCACAGTGCCATGGGGGGGTCTTAGTTACTTCATTGAGGAACAGATAAATTCAAAAAATGATCAAACAATTTACCTGCCATGGCTGTCTCGAAGTGTTTAACTGTGTGTGTCAGGGCACATTTCACCTTTTGGGGGAGCTAAGAATATTACATGTTCATCCATCAAGAGCACCATGACTAGGAACACAATTAGTCTGGCTGGGAAGAGGAAAGGACCTTTCATCCCATTACCCAGGGCGATGGCAAACACAATGACCACCACTGCCACCGTAGCTCAGCCACATGCGTGACTTTGATGTGGGCAGTGTTTATCAAAGCACGGGTATTTCTGTACCTGCTAAGAAGTCCTCAAAGGGGCTCTTGAAAATAAATATAGCAAATGATCGTCCTTGCTGCCTTGGCACAGGTTACCTGGCAGAGCAGCCCTGGAGGTGGACAGTGCCATTTAACCATCCTGATAACACTGCACAGACAGTACAGCCCACCTCTGCCCAACCCATCCATCACCTGACCAGGCGGTCACCGCGTTTATGCATCTCACTCATTTTCTGTCACTGGCTGCTACAACCTTGCAGACACACCCCCCCCGGCTGGTCTTGCAAAAGAGGCCTGTTTGATTAGCCCTAAGAGACTTTACTGTTTACTGTACTTTCTTTTAGTGAGTGTGGAAAAATAAATATAGCCGTAACCTATATATCAGTGGGGAAAATAAGTTAGTGCTGCACTGAACTTGTTTAATTATTTCTGTCAGCCTATTAACATATTTGTTCAGTTATTCATTTTGTCAAACCATTTATTCAGTGCTGGGTCACATTTGGGGCCTGGACACAAATCCATGACACAAAGGACACATGCCAAGGTACAGTCTGGGTGCCTAACCCAGCCCAACAAAGGGCATGCTCTGCCTCTCACAAGTGCGTGTGCCATGCCATGCCACACACAGGATTCACCCTGGACAGGGCACAAGTTCAGTACTGGGATCTCACACACTTACCTTAACACATTAGGAGCAGTTTAAAGCAGCCAGTTCATCTGAACACATGTATCCAGGGCCAAAGTCAAACCCATGGCCTTGTAGATCCACAATAACAACGTTAACTACTAAGGTACTGCACTGCCTGCACTGCCCCTTATAAACACATAAAATTACTGATGTTAACTACAAAAACAATCTTTCTGGAGACAAAGAGTTTTACTGACGCATGACAAAGAAACAATCTTAGGAAATGAAAATTCTGGCTCTCTAAATGACTGGCACATTAATGTGATGTTTACCGATGCCATGGAAACATTCCTTTCCAGAAGTGCCGAGGAAAACGATTCGTTTATTAGCTCTGCAGAGACTCGCTTCCAACTGACGTTTGGGGAAACGCAATAAACAGACAGCACCATGTTACAAACAGAACCCATACTGTAAGTAATGCCAATCACACAGCACAGTAAAACTGAAGCTTTTCTTAAGCCCAGATGAAAACAACTGATCAGTCTGCCCACCACTCAAGTGTCAAGAAAACAAATGTTTTGCCTGGTACCCAAGAGCCTGGCAAATGCACATTTGCAAAAAACATGCAGCCGAACGAGTCGCCTCTTTCAACGTCTGCCTCGTGCAGCCGATCGCAGAAAACGGAGGGAAGATAGACAAAAATGCAGATGGAGTGAGGCATTCCAGCGAGACGCCGCCAGAACAAGAAATAGCTCACAAACTCACTGAGGTTTATTCTTGTATGGATCTCTCTTTAACAGGCCATTGTTCCACATTGTTTGATGACAGTAAACAGCACCATTAATATTTAAATTAAAAAATGTTTAATATCCCTTACATAACACACATATTTCTATGTTTCATGTCTGGATGCTTGGACACAGGCCAGCAAGCAATGATCTTACTCTTTAAAACAGGGGCGCTGCCCAAAGTACAAGACTCATACCAATCTGATACCCGCCATATGAGACGCATACTGTTTCTGAAACAGTTCAGTGTATGAAACACTTTCCACATACTCCACACTTCTGTCATTGACACCTCTGTATTCTGTTATACACCCAGGATTTCATGAATCATGATTCCAGACTGTTTCATATGGCCTTATATTCAATTATGAATCATTCATTATGCATCTATTATGCCCAGAAGAGAAGGTCAGTCATCATTGGTGGGTTAATATATCGGACTGCAAGAGGGCCGTATAATAGTGAGTCACAAAAATACCTCGGGGAAAAAAAAAGAAAAAGACAAATCCTCAGCGCCAGCTGGCAAAAGGTGTTGGCTGAAGGTTAGCGTCT
Source organism: Chitala chitala (assembly GCA_025773905.1). Classification (NCBI taxonomy): domain Eukaryota; kingdom Metazoa; phylum Chordata; class Actinopteri; order Osteoglossiformes; family Notopteridae; genus Chitala; species Chitala chitala. Next base: position 10,086 of record JABJVR010006768.1, read on the forward strand.
CAGTACGCGAAGTAACAAGTAATATGTGAAGTCTCAGGAGCGGCTGAGACTCCAGCGGGGAGGTACGGATGAGCTGGAAATATGGTGGCAACCCCCTCACAGCATGACTCACCTGAAGCTCCGGAACATGCTCCCGGCACGGGGCCAGACGACAGGTGGGCAGCCGCCTCGCCTCTCTTTCCTTCCCAGCAACGCTGCTTAACCTCCAAGACCCTTCCTTTCCCTCCAAAGGGCGTTCAACAGAAAAGCGAGGCGAGGAGTGGGGATGCGAGTGGGGACGAGATCTGTGGTGTGTGTGTGTGTGTGTGTGGGGCTCATCACTGAGCACGTCAGCAGAGCCTGCTGATGCCTACTCAGAGGAATACGCAACATTGTTATTTTTACAACGATGTCACCTCTGCTTCCTTCCCTCCATCAGGCAGCAGTGAGGCAGTGTGGCACTCACCTTCACAGTCAGCCCAAGTCTACCCAGGGTCGCTTACCACATTCATTAGCATTTTATATATACATATATAAAAAAACAAACATCATGCTCCACCTTTTATTCCCTCTCCCTCTTTTTGTCTCCACCAATCTCTGCTTCCCTTGAAAAAGAACCTTTACAATCGATCAGAAAATTATGACACAGTGGAGAAAACAAAAAAATGTGTACCATAACCCCAGGCCTCATTACAAAGCAATGAACAACCAACTGTTGCTGAAATCAATATGTGTTTAACATATGCAGACATATATTCATAGCCTAAGGACAAGGCATCTGGATTATAACTTGAGGGTTTGGTATGCCCTCCAGTAATATCAGACAGCAGATTACGATCAATTTTAAACAGATCTGCTACCTTGTACACACGAGAATTCTCTTCAGTAAATCAAATGTGCCACCTAAGTCTTCAATCTATTCTTCAATTTATTAAGTTCTATTTCACCTCTTAAACAGGCGAACGGCGTAATCAGTTTGTCACTCTAACAAGTTTCGAAATAAATTGTTTAATTGACAACCGACAAATAACGCTACGCCGGTCTAGTATAGTAATTGACAGTCCGCGTTCGCATAAAGCAGACATACAATTAAAACGCAGCGCATGGGCACTTGCAGGGTTAATAAAGTCGAGTACAAAAGGTATGACAAAATATTTGTCCTAAAGTAAATATTACAGTTTCACCCAATCGTAGTAACTGCACTTTCCATGCCACTGTACAGCGAAATCTGAATTAAAAGCGGACATCGGCCATGAGAGAGAGGTGACGGACCTGTGAATCCAACTGGGCAATCGCTCGCTTTGTTACAAATAAATTACAATATTGTAATTACAATAATCGCCTAGAAGAAAACCGGCTTGATGTCAATACTGCTGCAGTTACGATTATCTCTTTTTTGGTGACATTAGTATTCTATCATTAGATTTATATATAAAGGCAATAATTTGGAAAATAAGGAAAGAAATTGTAATTGCAATGATGACGTGTGAATATATTAGTATCTGGGGGAAATAACACCTTAAGTTATCAGCATCCACACACAAATCGAACTTGTGTGTTGGGGGAGCTGCTCTTACCCGCGTCCTGCTCATCAGCCTCTGTGCGCGGCTTCGTCGCCCTGCCTCCAGCGCTTTGGTCGCACTTTGGTCTTTATTACTTTATGCACATATGTTTTAAACGGATGCTTTCTTCTAATGTCCGAAAAGTACATGCAAATCGCAGAGCAAGACGTGAATAGGGTGCAGTCCACCGCTGGGTATTCCGCGCCTCAATTTCGGTGCTCGACTTTAGAGGAGAAGAAGAAACAGTAGTGCCGAAAAATCAAAATGATTTACACAACACGAAAATATGTGCTTGCTTTGCTACAGAGTACCTGCGTATAGGCATTCAATTTACGGCAAAAGCTCACTCGTTAACCGCATCAGAACAGTTGGCGACGATATTGAAACAATCCTTTCCTTACATCCGATGTGAATCGCCGAGCGCCAGTCCGCATCCGAAGGTGCCTCCTTATCTCCTTCTCTTGGGGGGGGGGGGGGGGGGGAAAAGTGCCGAAAAAATTTAGTTGCCGAGAAATCCACACA
>JABJVR010006769.1:0-12146 GCA_025773905.1 Chitala chitala
CGTATGCAAAAACACTTGATTTGGACTTGTGGCCAAAAGACTTGAAACTTGACTTGGGCTAGGGACCAAAAGACTTGAAACTTGACTTGGGCTAGGGACCAAAAGACTTGACTTGGACTCGTGGCCAAAGACTTGAGACTTGACTTGGACTTGCAAAAAAAGACTTGTGTACATCTCTGGTATCAATTACATTGTTATGCCTTTTCATTCTTCCTGATGATTTGCATATTTACACTTAGTTGTCTTAATTTATTGAGAGAAAGTAAGAGTTACAAAGAATAAAGTTAAAGTGGGACTCTTGTGTCTTGAGATTTGTAAAAAAAAAATATAAATCACACATGCACATAAAACAATATGTTTATTTAGAAATTAGGGCTGTGTTTAATTGTAGACCCCAACTATCTTAAAATAATTAAGTGGAAAAATTTACACGTACAGATTGTATTTATATTTTCTGATACAGCATGTTACGTATTAACCAAACTGAAATGTTGCGATTACATTTTGCTGATAATAATGCTACAAGTTAAATGTTTGTCATATTTTCATCACTGTTGTCCACGTATTTTGCACCATTATTAAGTAAACATGCTCTCCCATAATTCATAAGCTCATGGTCTGACATTTGTTGTCAGCAGACTCACAGCTTGGCCTTGGAAAATTAAATATGATTTTCAAATACTATATTTCTCGAAGTCTATTTGTATTTGGATGTTAAATGTAATAATTGACAGCCTTACTTAGAGAACGAAGAAACACAAATCAAACAATTATGCACCAGTGCTATGTTGCTAAGCAGTTCATAGAAGGCTCTGTGCACACCTACCAAGCGGTAAATCAGCATCACCAACCTGTCATAGGCATAGATTTGGGGGTGGAGGGGGGTACCTCTGCACACAGCATATCTTTGATGTGTATGAGAAAGTAAGACTAAACAGAAAACAGTTATGCAAGAAATTGTATAACTTCTTTCATTTCATTTCATTTATTTCTTTTTGGTTTTTTACTTTTCCCAGAATCTTCAGGCAGACTGCATTTACTGGTGCCTGCACAGAACTAACCTACTTACCTACCTCCTGTTTTTATTTCTCACACAGTTAGTAAACCCAGTTCACAAACTGGCAAAACTAGGAACATCCACTATGTGAAACTGAAACCGAATTGAATAAACCCGAAAGGGATGTTGAATGCTTAATATTCAATGGGTAGAACATCAGGCTGGGATGCAGAAGTTTCCTGGTTCAAATCCCAGCCCAGCCACCAGGTGCATCCTTGAGCAAGACACCGTGTGCTAGCTCATTGTAACCCGTATGTGAAATGTAAGTTGCTTTAGAAGCGTCTGCTAAATGAATAAATGTAATATGTCAACCATGTTTTGTGATTATTGCTTTCTCTCTTATATTAGATGTAGATGTTTTCTGCAAAGCAACAAATTTGTCTGTTTAGAAGATTTGATGCCTTACCAAGACAATTGGTATTAAGTTTCCTGTTCAGACATATGGGATTCAATTTACAGGATTTGGCCCCAAAAATGTTTTCCCATATGACCATAGGCAGACTGGTAATCTGGACATTCCATCAAATACCAGAATGGTCGACCAACCTAGCACACTTTCCGTAAAATAGATAATAGATGTAAAGTGCTAATGTCCCTGTTATGTTTAGAGCCCCCCCCCAAAACAATATTTAGAATAACTTTTGTTTGTAAATGGTTTGTTAAGCCACCCCCCAAGATATAAACTTCAGGGCCATTTTCAAGTTCCAGTCTGTCCCTGCATATGACCATACAATTCATCACCACACTACCTGTTTACTACCAGTTTACTATGTCTTAGACGGAGTTCTCTCAAAGCTCCCCTGTGTATCCTAACTAATACCGATTTTACCCTAGAAATATAAGCGAAAAGAAAGTACTCTGTTCATTATCAAGGAACTGCTTATTCTCAAGATTGGCACATTTCTGCTAAGATTGTTGGTTCACTTCAGGTTATTCCTGATTTTATATAATTTACCGCCTGTTTGTCTAGAGATTATAGTTCCTCTTCTCTATGTAGGTCTTGACATTGTTAGAGGTTAGATCGCTGTCAGAGTGAGTGGACAGCAAGATCTTTGGTCAGCCTTAGGCAAACAAATATTCTTAAACCAGATACCAAGCGCTAAAGGAAAAGTGTAAAATGATTATCACAGGCCAACTCACAGGCATGCTGAGACTAGGTGGCACTGGATCTCTCATCAGCACCTGAGCACTAATTAATGTTACAGATTGTTAGCTTAAGATGTGTCCGTTCTGTTGTTGTTCCAGGTGCATAGTCTTTTGGCAAAGTGCCACAGAAAGTAAACTGAAAAATAGGTATTTTTTGAAAAGCATTAAAGGTGAAGGGAAGGCAAAGAGTGTCTTAATTGTCTTTCTGTAAATCTGGCAGTGGTTCCTCTGCAGCCAATGAGCCCCCTAACAGGCTGAATAGTGACAGTGCTGTTTGTCATTCCAAATCAATCATCCAGACCTCTGGACAGGCAGGAGACATCGGCACAGGACATCGGGGGAGGGTTGCCAGGTGTCATCTTGGATTCCAGGCCCATTTCTCATCCGTGAGGGCTTGGTACAACAGCCAGAGAGCCGATTCTCAAGGCCCAGAGCTGGGGGTGATGGGGGGGGGTTGACTGGAGAAAGTACAGGCCTCGCTCCGCTTGACGTCTTTCCCCTGGGAAGCAGCTGAATCAGGCAGAGAACAAGCTGCTTTATGGCTGTTTTCCCTCACTCACACGTTCAGAAATAAATAAATAAGTGAAAAATAACAATGCAAAAAAAAAAAAAAAAACACAAACGCCAAGTGGAAAAAGGAGCCCATTTGAGTGAATGAAAACGCTGCATGACAAGAGATAGCACTTAACGTCCCCAAATGCGGCTCGCCCCAGGGAGGGGGGGCCCCCTCAATTACAATTGCACGTCCCATGAAGCAGATGAAGTGATGGGCAAGGCGGCGGAGCGTCTGGGAGTGGCAGCGTCTGATAATAAGATCCTTCAGAAACTATTTAGCTTTCAGACACTGAGTAATGGCAGTGATTGATGTGCACCCCCTGTACAAAACTGTCGCAGGCTTTTATAGGGAGGAGGCTGAAAGTGCTGAGGCCATCGGGACGGGTTTAAGCAGTAAACAGTGTTTCTCTAGTGGAGGAGAAATTGCTGGTCTCTGTGAGGACAAGCAGGACCAGCCTTGTCTCTCTAAAGCAGACCTGAGCATTGCACGGCCCGCGGGCCACATCCGGCCCTTTGCCTGTCCCTGATCAGCCCGTGCTAAGTCATTGGGAAATTAGGAATTGAACAAAAAGATTGCGTTTTATGCAACCTCGCTGCTTTTATTTTGAAGGCGACAGCACGTGCGCGTGCCTACAAGCATAAGCAAGCTGCTGTTAAAAAAAGAAACTTTGATGCAGAATATAGAGTTTTTAACAAGATATGGACTTCACATTATTAATTTACTGAAGTCAAAGGTAAAGCCGTGTGTTTAGTGTGTGGAGATCAGGCTGCTGTGTTTAAGGATTACCATTTGAATCGCCATTACAATGCGGTGATTAGACTACAAGCAGAATAGCAGCAATGCTTTGCATAAAATTAATTTAATGCTGGTCTTTGAAATACTGCAAACGCATATTTTGTTCAAAATAGTTCTTGTCATTGTTAATGAAATGATGATTTGATGTTGGCTTTTATACCGTGCCTGTTTCATATTTTCATTGCCCAATCGTAATATCTACTCTTACCTGTAGAAGTTTATCCAAACTATACAATTTAAAGCTTTTTTATAGAGTGATAAAATGAATATTAAGCAGAATTGAGTTCAGCCTACTGGCCGGAGCCCCCCAAACATTCCCAGTCTCTTATGTGGCCCCTTGGCAAAATTTATTGCCTACCTCTGCTGTAAAGGCACTGACCTTGTGTTAACCATGCACAGTATTGAGCATGCACAGTGTCCAACATGTACAGTGTCAGGTATTCACACTGTCAGGCATTTACAGTGTCAGGCATTCACAGTATTGAGCATGCACAGTGTCAGGCATTTACAGTGTCAGGCATTCACAGTATTGAGCATGCACAGTGTAATGCATGCATAGTGTCTGTGGCATGTACAGTTTGCTACTCTCCACTTTTCTCACAGCCATCACAGACACATGTAGACAAATCTATCTTTTGTACTGTGATTTTCATAGCTTGGGCTAGGCATGCAAACTAAACTTGATTGAATTCAACTAAATTCTTTATAGGCTTTTGATTTTGAAATATATAACACACAATTAAAGAATGATGCTATTTAAGATTCAATTTTAAATTGATAAAACACAGACATAAACCTTTGAAGGAGATGCATAGTGATTGAAATTCACAGACGAACATAATGCAGTGTCTAACGTCCTTAATTTTGTTGGCAAAAAGTCCAGGGTGTTGGAAAATATGAACAAAAAGCAACAAGGCTTGTTACAGAAATAAAAAGAACAATCTAGTTGACTTTATGGTGTTTGTACTATGGATCATTTAGCACTAGAACAGTGCTGTACAAAAGGCTCTAAATAACATATGGCTGTTTTAAGTGCTTTTTGACTGTTAAATTAGTTTCTAAAAATAATATTTTAATATGATCATTTTTGGGCCTTAAGTCTGATTTTCCACAACTGGAACTGTGGAATATGTTCTGTTCTATCATAATGTACAACTACAATTTTATATAATTTAAATTTATTAATGTAATTGCATTGCTGAATTGAATTTACCACATTGGAATTTGTCCATATATTCTATCCATCATCTAACCACTTTTCCTTTTCATTTGTCACATGTGGCCTGGAGTCTATCCCAGGCAGGGTACACCCTGATCAGGGTGCCAGGATATTGCAGGGCACTCATGCACGCACGCGCACACACACACACACACACACACACACACACACACACACAATTTAAATTCCCCAATCTACCTAACCTATGTCTTTTAGGAGGAAACCATAGAACCCAGAGGAAATCCACACAAGCACAGGGAAAATCCAAGGGCCAGATTTGAACTCATAACTCCATCCTTAAAATCAGGATGTATTCTGTTTCTGGTGAACTTTTTCCAAAGTCAACTTTATTAATGCTTAAAGTCTGTTCCTCCCTCTACAGGTCAGAACGGGTATTTTTATTGATCAGACGAAATGTGTTGTAAATGTAGACATTTCCATTTATGCATTTAGTAGAATCATGTCACCAAATTGAAGTATATATTAAACAGCTGCAAAGGTAATCAAGACAATAACATAATCAATAGGTACTGTAAACTTTGTGAACAGAAATACAGTGTTTTGTAATGCAGTAATGCCATATAAGGTACAATCAAATTGGAAAATGAACACCAATCCCTCACTAAGAAGTCTATTACCTCTCAGTGGGACGTATGTCAAACAAATAAAATTAGGTGAAAATTCAAGCAGGGTGAAGGTGACGTTACGTTCTTGAGATCATAGAGTTCTGAAAGCCACAGATATTCTATCATAAAGTTTTATTACAGATCTGATGCCACAACTAGAATGTCCCTCTACAGAGTGCACAAAGTTTTCAAGATCTAGCAACAAAGGATCTAGTATGACAGCTCACACACTGAAAGGCCAGATTAGCAGTGCGACAAACTCAACGAGCACCAATATTTTGAGTGTGCCAGTAGGGGGCGCTCTAACCCTGTGCAATGTGAAGAACAGCGACCTGTAGAAATAAGCGCCTAAAGCGAACATGTAGAACTAAAAGCTGTTTTCGGTACTCATACTTTTATCAGCCCCTTTGTCTTTCTTGCCGTTACGATTTTTTATTTTATATTTTATTTTTCCAAACCACTTGTCCACCTTGGGGCAGTGTGGAGGCGAGGCATGTTGTAGGGAGGGTGTCCTGGAACACAGTCAGTTCAGGGCATAACATAAAACATGGATGGGGCGTAACGAAATTAATAAGGACATTGTAGCAATAATAATAGTAATTTCTGAAAATAATTACTAAATACCTTATTAGAAGAACTAGTGATATTAAGCATAGATAGCAACAGCAGTAATGATGTGACTTCAGCCTACTTTCCTCAGTCTTCATTCACTGTCTGCCATTTTGAACTGTAAGACAGACCGCGAGAATACAGAATGCTTGAAGACAGACTGCTCGAGTCCCATCGTTCTTCCTCACAACCGTCCACTCTCGCCCTGCTCTCGGGAACACTGTGCAGGGAGAGCCTCGGAGGAGAGGGAGCCCAACACGCAGAAAGGGCTCCGATGATGTATGACATGTGGGTGGTTATCTCGCTTGGGAAACAGACCCAAGGCCTGATTGTGGTCTGTGCCGTGGCCAACAATAACATCCTTAAATAAAACAGCAGAGGGAGAGAAAAAGGCAGCCTGGGCCAATAGTGTGATTACAGACCTGAGAACTGAGTCGTGGGCACATATCTTTAATGCTATAAAGTTAGAGCTGAAGAAATGAACAAAGAACATTGTTTTCTAATAGCATCGAGAAGGGGGGGAAACCAGCCGCACAGTGTTTTTGCTAATTGGAATCACATGCTGGGGAAAGAGTAACGCTGCATTTGGTTTGTGGCGGTTCTTCCCTTTTTTCAGTCTTGCACAGAAAGCCGGAGCACGTTCCCGGCTGCGAAAGACGATTTGACCACATTTGTCATGGGAAATTCAGCTGGATAAACAGCACTGCCCCGCCTGCGGAAAAAGGCTCTCCAGATCAACCTGCACTCCCGCATGTCATGGCCTCCCCTTCGTCATGGTGATGAGGTGTAGGGCTGCAGTACCTGTGGCTACACCAGGGGATCTCGACCCCACTCCCACCCCCATCTTAGTGTGGGTTCTGACCCCATTCCCACCCCATGTAATTGTGGGTCTCGACCCCACTCCCACCCCCATGTAGGTGTAATTCCATGCACACATTCCATCCCCAGCCCATGTCTTTGTACCCCACTTTATCATCTCCTGCAGACAGAGAAGAGGTTGTCTCCCTCACATGGTAGATGTGGTATTTGTCTTTTTATCTGTAAAATAAATTATAAAATATTTTTTGTCGTTTTTATTTTTTCCTTTGTTTGTCAAAGCCAGTGTAAAAAGTTCACCATGAAAATTGAAGGTCTGTGTTCACTGCAGTAACAACGAGACACACATTCCTCAGACTGAGCACCGCTGTATAATCTGCGTCGCATTTTTATTGTGCTGAGCGATGCTGTCACTTTTTATAGAGTGATAAAAATGTAGCAGCAATGGGACAGACAGATCTGTTCTCCGCTCCGAGTGTGAAGTCACAAGGGAAAGCGGGGCACTGACCCCAGGCCGTCTCGTCTGGGGTCTCTCTGCGATCCTGCTGTGACTGGCACAACTACAGACCAACCATGATGCTGTCTTTGATGGGGCTCAAACGTTTACACAAGCACTTTTCCATGTATGCTTATTTCATTGTACACCAAAATGGGACAAATAAATGACAAATGTTCCTTTTGTTTATCCATCACCCAAAATGGGCACAGCTTGCAGAACTTCAGACTAAGTATGATCGTGGTAAGGCAGTGGATTACGGCTGAGCTGTCAGAATGAAAAAAATCATTGATCATTCGATTGGGCTGCAGTGACCGTGTCAGTCAGCTGCCGTTTTCCTCAAAGTGAGCTGGGGCACCTTCCTCCTGTCTGGAGGATTCAGCTTCTTAACTAAAGGACACAAAAATCAGGAAGCAACAAAGAGCCACACTATACCTAAAGCTTTAAGATGCGCGAGCTGAGTGCTCAGGACTGAAAGGGTTAAACGGACGCCCTCCTACCCAGCCAGATACTACGGTCCCTCTCTCATCTGCCTGCCCTGAGACATAACGTTCTGGGAAGGGAAGCATCTGTTGTTTTATGGCCAGATTCAATTAACAATTTAGCTGAATAAAAAAAAAGAAGAAGAAGGAAAAAACACATCTGGAGTCGTTAACAGTTAATGTGATAAATGGAGAGAAGGCGAATATATAAAAATATGTGAGAGAGGGACTTTCAAGGACAACGGCTGTCTCTACGTGCTCTCCAGCTGCCCAGCGTGCCAGGCCAGAGCAGCATGCCAGTGTGGCAGCGCCACTTCCGGCCTGGCGCATCCAGTTGTTTCGCTTTAACTAAATGTGGATCTAGAAGCCTTTTTTTTTCTCTTACAGCACAGGCACTTATGAGGGAAGACAAAACAAGGGTAGGTTCCTGCAGTAGGTCTTTTCAGTGGAAGCTCCATGAGGGTTTGTACCAAAACGGCCCAGGCCCACTCGCAATCGGAGAACAGACTGCAGAGAACAGACACCAAACAGCTGGAACACAGCAAATGCATTCTCAATTCCTTCTCATGTCAGAGAGGCTGAGAATTTAATCTCTCTAACAAACTAAAGCCATGTATATAAATATAAGAGAAGGAGGAGGGAAAGGAGCAGAGATGTGTGTCGTCTGTTCCCACACCAAGACAGCCGTGTCGGTCCTTTAGACTTCATATCAATGCCAAAAATTAATTTGTGGATAACAACAAACACAACATCACGTAAAGTTTCATGTGAAAAATAATGGAATGTTCTAATTGCCCTGGCAAAACAAAGCAAGACACTCGGATGCCAGCAGCAAGCCAGCGGGCATTGCCAAGAGCTAAATCTGGAAATGGTTTTTCAATAATCCTCACAAAGGATGCGTTTGTTACTGGCAATGCTTTGCTGTCTATAATGTTGAGCAATATTTCAAAATCCAGTTTAACAAAAAAAGTGCACCAGTGAGAAGTGATGTGAGAAAAAGTAAGCCTTTCAACTTTGCCCAGATGTGTAAGACCTTTGGCTTCCTGCGGAGCATCCTTTCTGTCCGGCTGGCCCAGGACTGGGGGCTGTGGGGTGAGGAGGGGTGTTGACCTATCCTACCTCCCCATGGCTGCCCCATTTCAATTTCCCACATTGTTATACTCACCTCATTATGAAACCGAACCTCTTGGCTCTTGCAGGCAGTTTAAATGGGTGGTGAAACATGCTGTCAGAAAACATCTGGATGAAATATGAAGGTCCAGGTTCATATCCATTAGAGTGTAAACCATTCCCTTTCAGCTGCTGGAGAAGAGGCGAGGTCAGAGGCCACACTGGAACCCCGCAGCTTTATCTGATAGGAGCATGTGCGTGAGTACTTACATGTGAATACCTGTGTTGATGTGGAGAAGCCAGGAGCTGACATACGTTATTTCGTTGCCATGAGCTGACATACATTATTTCACTGCTTTTTGTATGTCAGCCTTTTGACATATAAACATTCAAAATGTACAAGTGACTTTGAGCAGTATTACAAGAGTGACGTTACATGGTACATTTTATGCTTGGCGTTTTCACAAAATACACACACACACACACGCATGCTCATACACAAAAAATCATAAAGGCACAAAGTGGGAGGTTTAGTGCCAAATATTTAAAAAATTTTAGCTTTGGAGAACTATTTTATGTTCTACTTTGTCAGATACAAAATGCCATGCATGTTCTGAATGGATGTTTCAAATTACCATCACTGTTTGAGGACTGCTGAGATTACAGAAACAGAAATGACAATTTAAATATTTTTCATCAACATAAACATATCTGGGAAGTAGTAAAATTTACTTTACATAGCCCACTGAATTTATATCAAACCACAGTTGCTTTTCACATTACCTTAGAGTAGGGATGCTTAACTAATTTATTATGAGAGCTACATTCCTGAAAATCCATAATAACGAAGACCGGAAAGTGTTTCTACTTAAGTTTTGTCCATATGGTGACATTCTGCTTATACAGTCAGAGAAATAAAATAGTTCAATGGACAATATTTCATTTTGTTTTCTTTCATGCCTATCAATTCTTTTGATCATTTATCATCATGAATACATATGAATATGTTTAGAAAGCCTTTAGTAGTCCTAGTGCCAATGTTTTACGCATTTTGTAGGCCTTATTCTGTGTATTGAAGGATTGCATATGGCCAGTGCATATGTTGTGTTACAGTAAGTCAAAGGCAATAATTTGGAACATTAAACTTATCTTACCACCATAAGAGGAACATGTCTTGTTTACCAAGTCATTTAAAAAATATTCCTCTATGTCCCCTTTATTATCCCATGACCAGCACTGAAGGATTTTATAATGGTGTAAGATTTATACCAGGAAGTCTCCCACAGAGCAGTGGGGATTGGTCAGGGCCAGGTCAGAGGCAGGCCACCCCAGTATAAGGGAATATATGATTCCAGCTGAATGTCATATTATTAGACCAAGACCAGGCCGTGTAAGTGAGGTGTCGAAATGCTATTTCACCGGCGTACAAAACTGTATTGTGACTCTCGACATGAGCGCCGACGTTCAGGGTAAAGTAAATATTATCCCAGTGCAGGCAACTGCCATTGGAAGACAGGTTAAAAAGAGGTGCAAATTGTTTGGGGGTTGTCAGACGTGGAAATATACAAAACAAGCGAGTGTGTTTGCGTGTTTAAATCAAAGCTTGACACGTGAGAGGAAATGCATTCCTGTTTATACAAGGAGCGAGAAAAAACTCCACAATGTAATGGTTTGTAATAATTCAAACCAGACGTCCAGATGAAATGTTTCGACCCCACCCCCATTGTCACAGAAATACAACGGAAGAACAAAAAAAAAAGAAATGCAATCAATAGGGTGACTGTTAGAAAGAGAAGAAGAAAGGAAAACATTCCTGTAAAATAGAGAGGGCGGAGCTAATGAGGAACAGCTGTGCTGAGGAGCTGCTGTTGAGATCCTAAAAATGTCTCTTTGAGTGAATTCAACGGTGGTCACTGATAAGGTCAGAGAACGACGGAATGGGGGAAAGGCTGAGAGAAGGAGTTAAAGGAAGTGGGACGTGAAGTCTTGAACGGTGCAAGCCCATCCAGCTGGCTAGGACAGTGAAGTGCAGGCGTCACATGTGGAGTAGGTCTGTGTGTGTCCAGTGAGGACTGCAGTGGTCTGCCACAGCAGACCTAGGGTCCTGACGCCAGCGCCTCCTCAGGAGGAAAGAGGGTCTGCTGCTGGATCGAGACCCACTTCCAGCTCTGGCAGAGATGGTGGGCGCTGAGGTAATGCCTGTCAAGGCGTTCCAACGTGTGCCCTTTTCACTGCAAGAGAGGGAATATTTTGAAGCTGAAAAAAGGGGGATTTTGAAATTACTTCAAAATTTATCACTGACTGACAAATTTGTACTGGCAAGTGGAATCAGTGAGCTGAGATCATTATTAGGAAGTAAGATTGCTTTTGTTATCTGGTGTTGCAATGTTTCTAGATTACGGAGCTGACAGTGCATTCTTTCCAGGGCAAAATATGATGAATTACAGAATTAAAATTCAGGAGGCGGCCATCCAACTATTATTGTACTGTACATTAACAGAACTCCTAACTAAATCCTCAGTGGTTGTATGAGAGTTATAACTCTGGACTGGATACCTGGACTGCTTGTGGTTCAGGCGTGACGCTCATATTTAGTTGGTGGCTTAGAGGAATCAGGACAACAGGCCCAAAAGCAGCCTTGAAGCTCTGCTCTGAACCACAGAGTAATGATCTCACCTCCGCAATCAAAACACTGTGGCTTCTCCCTCTGTCTCCTCTGTCGCCGCTGTCACACCACTAAGGCCCTCTGCTGCTGCTTGAGAGTCCTTCATGGAAGACCTCAACAATCACAGCCCAAATATGAGTGCTGTGGGCTATAGTACTTGGTGCATGTATATCCAGGACAGAACTTGGTGGGCTTAAGTGCCCATTGCAAAACCATATCTTCAAAAGGCCTGTATAGTGGACTGTGATGGTTTGCTTTTGGGCTGCCTGCTTGTGCAATAGGAAATTCCTGCCACCAGATGGCATGATGCCCTTTTTGTAAACAGGTTTAAGAAGGGTTGCGCAATACTGGGAGCCTTTCAAGGCTTGCATTCTCACCAGATCTCTCAGCCAACGTTAAACGCTGGTCCCAATAATACTGAGCTCTACTCCATTGTGGCCATTAACAAAAGAAAAAGAATGTCCTCTTTTACAATGACTTCTGCTTGTGATGCCATAGTTCTACAGATATCTGGATCTAGTTATAATATATGGGTACAGTCAAGCTGTACGATTAACCTTTTGGATCCC